>JAXGGA010009863.1:0-49498 GCA_038373865.1 Uloborus plumipes
CCAAGCACACTGACTGCGAATTTGTCGTCAGTCTGGTAATTCAACCTATAGTACAGCTCTTCATGAGTAGCATTCAAGGGGGAGTTTTCCAACAGGATAACGCTCGCCCTCACACCGCTGCTGTAACGCAATGTGCTCTACAGAAAGTTGACATGTTGCCATGACCTGCAAGATCAACAGATCTGTCTCCAATTGATCACGTATGGGATATCTTTAGACGGCGACTGCAGCATCATCCACAGCCAGCAATGATTGTCCTAGTATTGACACAACAAGTGCAACAAGCATGGCACTCCGTACCACTAAGTGACATTCGGCACCTATATGACACAATGCATGCACTCTCGCAGGCATTCCTTAAAAATTCTGGAGGTTACACCGGCTATTAAAGTAACATAATTTCACATTTGCATAGCATTTTCTTGAACTTAAACTAGCCAGTGATCTTGTACATTTAATCAATTTAACATGTTAACTAGACAATTGCATTACACAAATTTCATTACTCTACAGTAATTTTTTCTTGGTGTTGGGATTTCTTTTCCGCCAGTGTAGAATAAACTGAACTACTTAACATAACTTCAAGAAGTTAGCCTAAAACAAATAAAAAATCAATATTCAATATCTTTAAGGGGAGAAAAACTGTACAGTTTTTTCAATATCATAAATTATAACATAATAATTTTTATAACATAATAATAATATTTTTTGTAATCATACGAGTTTACTACTTGATTTTACCACTGTAATAATTCTTCCTAAGTTTTACTTTGTCTTTAATTTGCCATAAAGCTCATTGCAATTTACGTTACTGCCGTTCATTGTAAATGCCGTTTATCCTAATGTTTTTAAAATGCGTATTTGTTTGCTAAATAGAATAACACTTAGTTATATCTTTTAGTTTTAACTAAAAGCAAAGCAAATTTCAAAAGATAAATAACTAGTGACTAATACTGGTCTATACATACCCATTTATGAGGTCACTATTCACGATGTCACAGTGAGTCCACTTAACATTTTTTGGAAATTAGGTTTCATCCTCACTTTAGAGATGGCATTTTAATTCTGTACACCGTACGTTCCTATTTGAGGTTTTAATGAATAGCTGTAACCGCACAATCACAACCAGTTTGTCAAAAATAAAAGAGTGCTTCTAGAATCGAAACTATTATTTATCTGTTAAGCTACGAAAAATTCGCAGCATATGTGCTGAACTAAAAACAGTGTACCTGTCTGCCAGTTTTGATTTATTGGAACCTGCTCAGAAGCCAAACATTCATATAAATGGCAGTGTTTAAATGGCATTCATATAAGTGGCACACATAAGTTCAAATCCGTAAGACACAGCAAATCTATCCTCTACGAGCTAATTCAAAGTCGATTCTGTCAGTTAAAATTACATACTCAAATTATCTCGTAGTTGAGCAGTCAATGGGTTAAATATATGCAAGTATCCTGGGGAAATAACAATCAATATCCGATTTTTACCGAATTTAATTTGACAGAATTTTTGTGCTCAAAGATGTACTATTTCGTTGCAACAGCAATTAATGTGATGAAAAGCACACCGGTAGTAAGTTGTAGTAATCACATTCCCCTGAATTCTATAACCTTTGTCTTTTCTTCAGTCAGTATATTTATTTAGAGCGAAAACAAATGTTACTGCAATTGAAGCAAAATAAATAAATACATATATATGTATGCATTAATAATGTAGCATTAGACTACAATCTCTTGACTTGCTTAAAATTTTGCTAGACTCGAACATAAAAGTTAGATAGAGCCAGAAAAATGAAGAAACTTTCCGACCCCTTCTGCAAAACTAATATTTTTGACATTGGCTGTTGTTGCTTCAAAATACAGATATATAGGATATATCCAAACACGCTGATCAAGCATTTTCAGTGTCGCCGACGGAAGCAAAAATTAAATTATATAAAAATATTTATTTTTTTTAGTAATTCTTAAAATTATCTTAAGTCTTATCTTAGAATTATCTTAGTTCTAAATTACGTTTAATAATAGAAAACAAACATGTTGAGAGAGATGAGAACTACATTGCGTTAATTTCATCTCCGTTAATATTTTTCTTTTTTTTTTTTTAATAAATTTGCACATCAAATGTATTTTTTCCCACGATGACCGAGTCTCTGGAAATAGGACTAACAACGAAAAATTTATCAGAGTTTTTGAGTTGGTTCTAATGTTCCACGATATAAATATAAACTAATTGGTATTAAAAATGGATACAAATATATAATTGACATAAATATTGAAATTAAGAGCAGTGAATGAAAGTATCCTCATTTAGGTATTGATTTCGACTATGAACTCTTTCTTCGGTCTCAATGTAGAAGGAGCATAGTCATTTTTCAATTGCAAACAAAGATTTCCCAACTTTCATTTTCAAGTGGAATTGTGATGTGAGAGTGAACTGTTTTAGCTTTAGCACTTTTATTTGTAGCGCAATACATTAAATCGTTGAACATAACCAACTTAAATGAGAGGTTCATACAGAGAAAGTGACTTTTGCTTTAAAATGGTAACCAATGATTGTTTTCCACTTCAGTAGTTGATGTGACAACTTTATAACATTTGGAAAATAATCAATGCTATCGCCTTATTTATAATTAAGGTTTTTCGCAGGAACTGAAAATGTTCTTAGGAGCTGTAGGCATTTTTGCGCAATAGGAGTCCTTTTGTCCGAATTACCCTAATGATAAGTAATATGAGCATCAGAATGGCAGTTTTTTTACCTTTCTTTGTGATGAAAATTCTCACACAGAAAATGAACAAGACTTTAGAAATGACTTTTTTTATTATCTTTCTTTTATTATTATTATTATTATTATTATTATTATTATTATTATTATTATTATTATTATATTATTATTATTATTATTATTATTATTATTATTATTATTATTTGAAATAGATTGTTGGAGCCAAACTCCTGAAGCTCATTCCACCCTACAATCTTCAACAAATGTAATCATGCGTTTTTGAATGAGTTGCTCAGATTTAGTTGCTCATAGTGTTACTCGATGTTACTTAATTAGTATTTCTTATATTAATCATAAGAGGTTTCTCGTGTACAATGAGTTTGCTTGTGAAATAGTTCGTAATAATGGACATTGCTAATAAAGAATAAATACTATTGAGACATGAAGTAGCGAAGTGAAAATGTGCATGAAATGGTAAACTATTTTTACAGAGTTTGCAGGGGCAAGCCAAATATATGGCAATATTTTAGCGCTTTTATTAAAAATGTAGTTTATTCTAGTCAATACATATTTACCTCTGAAGCTCAAGGTATATAATAGTATGAGTCATTTTCAAAATTTGATACTTATGATGAACCATAATGTGGTACATAAAAGTAATTTTTGTTAATACTATATGATGAAGTTCGTGCTGACATTTCAAGTATCGATTTCGATATACCGATGTGCTAAGACCAGGGGTTTTTGATTTCATATGTTTTAATACAATTTTTCATGTTCATGTGGGGCAGAGTGAACTGGTCGATTTATTTACCCATTTATTTATTTAATAATTCATGCATTTATTCATTAGCTCATTTTCATTTATTGATTAGTTCACTTCCTTTCTACGTAACGCACCAATTTATTCATTAATTATTTAATTTTTATATTTATTCACTTTTTTTTTAATATTTTATTTACTCATTCTGTTGAAGAATAATCAAAGTTTTATTGCAAACGTATTTTATTTATCTTTTATATTTGAAGGTACAAATTAACGACCAAAACTGAAAAATATTATTTCAGTACATGTTTGAAAAAAAAAAAAGATATTCTCTATTGCTACAATTTTCAAAATTATTTTCCAATTTTTTCATTGAAATTTATTAATACTGCTTATTGGCCATCGATCACGAACGTGCCCCATGATTGGAACTCAACAAGAATAGATTGTGCTACAGACAATGAGTACTTACATCGGAAATATATTTGTTTGTTATTCAAAACTTGTGAATATTTTTGTTATAATAAACGTTGTAATAGTTTCTAGATTTTCTACCTTGTAGTATTTGCTTGCATTTTGCCAAGTTTTTATAGCATAATATAGATAGTGTAAAAAAACTTTTCCTCTTTACATTGATTAGTACAATATTTATTTTTACTCTAATTGTTTTATTGACATCAAAGAATTAAAATTTCATCAGCATATTTCTTTAAAAAGATGCACTCGTCTGTAAAAAACATGTAATTTCTTTTACATTCAAGGAGTTTCTTAATTGTTTTTCTTTCTTTTTTTTTTTTTTCATGAAGCACAAATTTAAGAAACGCTCTTCCCGTTTCTATTTACTGATATTTATTTTCATACATATTTTAGTTGTTTTATTCAGTTTCCGTTGAATAACACATTTTTGCATTGTAAACGTTTAAAAAGCTAGGATATGTACAACAATGCACGTCATATTATACATAAAAACATTTTTGTTTGAAGTAAACTCATTGGAACAAACTCAACTCACTCTCTAAAATTTCTCTAAAGAGTAAAAAACAACTTTTACGGGGGAAAAATGTAAAAAATTTTATATAAATCTCAATTCATACAAAATCATAAAACGAAATTCCAATGACAGATGGGAAAGATTAAATGATTAGAACAAAGTGTAAGATAATTTAAAACCTTCTCTTTGGAGATTCGACTGAAGTACATAATACTTCACACAAAAACGATTTTTCATTATAAATTTGCAAAAGAAAAACTTTTTAACACTTCTGAAAGTAAGAAAAAGCTAATTTTTATGTAAACATTTCTCACACGAAAATGTCCATAATGCTTGTCACTGAACGTTTCAATAACTATTTCAACAAATAAATTTATATATGTAAATAAATGTTTATATTTCTAACTTTTATTTTCTTGAGCAGCGGATTATAAAAGCGTTACCTATTCTTGAATTCTTTCAACGAAAGTTCATCTTATCATCTCATAATATTTCACTTAACGTTGGGTTAAAGGAGGAAAAATCAATTGCTGCAATGGAATAATCCGGTGATCATGTATTTTGTTTCCTCAAAACGTGACAGTTAACAAAATTCGGCAACACTACGAATCAATAGAAAAAAAAAATTACTTACAGATTGTACTGCAGAAAAGAGCAGAAGTGAATTTTTAAAAAATGGTCTTATTATACTTTTAATGCACAAATTCGTTTGGGTACGTTTGCTACTGACTTTGTATAAGAATTAAATTTTTAACTATATTTAATCTAATTTACTTTTTAAACCGTAATATCTTTAATATTAAGAAATGTGATTTTTAACTTTTGTCCAGTCTACAAATTATTCATAAGTGAAAATATCTTTTCTACCGGTAGACTAGGGATAGGTAAATTATATTCAAACAAAATCTATATCAAGTCCACATCAATCAAATTATTGCCATGAAATGCTTGAACAATTCCGACCCACAGACTATCTGTATACGACGTTCCCCTGTATGCCATTCTGTCACTTTAGAAAACGGGAAATTTCAGCCTGCCGCAGATGTGTGCGGGAACAACGGGATAGGCTGTCTGAAGGCGAAACTGTCCCATTTTAAACGGGACACATGGGTCACCTTAGCTATACTAGTGGCAGTTACATTTCTAAACAATTTTAAATGAACTGCTAGTAGACTAATTCAAAATATCCATCTTTGTAATGTAATATTTCAATTCCTTAACTACTCTCAAAAGAGCATATTAATAAAATCTCGCTTGGGTAATTTTTTTACCATACTAATTAACAATTAACAGCCATCATAATCAGTACATACCTTCATCAGTTGTATTCCATGAAACGGCAGCATGTTACACAAACTAAATTCTTCACCTGTTCGTAATGCCCCTTATGTCTCAAAAAGACCTCCGAATAACTTCACCACTGAGCAATTTGAGCTGTCGGTCAAGCATGGTGTTGTCTACAATTTGTTCTTCTATGGCGATAAGAGTTTAAACAATATGCATGCATATGTGTGCATTTCTCACTGGTCGGTCTTTTTTGGCAGAAAATTCCCTTATCATAAACTGAGTTTGAGATTTATCCTTTCGATAGGGAACGACCGTCCGAAGTAGCAGTTGACCTTTCAGACTCTGATAACCCTTCGCGACAGATTTACAACTTGCGACTTTGACATTGCATGCCAAGCAGCGATTGGCGATGACGGTTTGGCTACTGAAGATGCGTTGACCCACTGCAGCGAATTATGTGAAGTTATGTTGTCAACAGCGAAATAAAATTATGATAGCGATCAAATCTGTCAATAAAAACTAATAACATAAACGAATTCGCGAATCGTATTCTTTTCACCAGAGGAAGTTTAATGTCATGGTATTGAACCATGACGTAACATATGTTTATATATTTTTACTTCCTAAATGAAATCGTAATACATTTAGTGATGAATTGTTGAAAATAATGTAAGTATCAGAAATGGAAAAACTTCATTCAAAAAATAAAGATAATATTCAACTTCTTTGCTATCACCAGTAAATCACTATATTGAAATTTTAATAAAAGCATAAATTAGCTTTATGCTTTATAAAATTAAAAAAAATATTGAGTACATTCTAGAACAACTTTTTAACTGTGCGGCATTTGTTTAATCTACAAGGGGTTTCAGAAAGTAATTTAAAAAGCCCATGCAGCAGAAAATATGATTCAAGAATTACAAAAATACATTCAACATAAGGAAGCGGAGGTACGGGTAACTCCTCTACAATATAATCATCGTATATATGGATGCATTTATTCCAGCGATACACCAAGCCATCGAAACCAGCATGGAATAAATCATTGTCAAAGTTGTGAAACTACATAGTACGAAATCGGGACTATAAGAAGGGCTGTGTGTCCAACGTCTCCCGCCGAAAATGCTGCTTCAAATCGTTCATAGCTGCGGTTGTATACATTTGGGCATTATCGTGCAACAGCAATACAACTATTGTGAAGTCAAATTCTATCTCGCAATTGACCTAGCATGAAGCAAAATTTGGCAGTTGTTGTTGACCGTGATTCCGTCAAGCGTTATCTTCAGAGTGATTTTCATTCATGCAGAAAATCTACTCATCCGTCAAAGCTTTTTTACCTTACTTTTCGAAACACCTACGTAGTTTCTCGAGCTGTTTCATTCAGTAAAAGCGATTCACGTTTTATCTTTTGGATGTGCAAAGCGGGATTGATAAAAATGTGAAATAGTAGCACCAGATGTCCTAGGGTACAAAAGCTAAGTGACTTTAACAAATAGCAAAGTAATGTGGAAGAAAATATGCAACTGTGCAGTATGTACTGCTCAAAAAATCATGTTTCAGTTGCCAGACACAGGAACACAGAATCACCGAAACATTACAAAGCGGAGCTTTAAAAGTATTGGAAACCAGACAACAAAAATACTTGATATTGAACTTTTTCTTTCTTTTTTTTTTCTTTGGCTCGAAACATGAAAGTCTGGTCCAAACAATTCCCACGCTATTCTTATTCTTGGCTTTTGATGAGTACGATAAACAAATTTTTCTAACATTTCATTCATCTTCATTGATAAATATGAGAAACATTTGTGACAGTATTCTATAAACATGGGGGCGCTTCCCGCTTAATCGGTTACGGAAAAATAACATTCCAATATTTCACGACATAATGCAATACTTTAAATGAGTAGTAATTTGACATTAAATGAACCATCTGACACGAAACCAAGAGTTTTATTCCGATTAAATTTAGTGGAAAAGTGACTAAGAAACAAATTATACTTACAAATATTTCTAGAAGCACTGAATACTCCAGAATTTGTACTATAGATATTGGTTATTAATGCCGAAACAATGAAAATTAATCTCTACTTGAAATATCTAGATTACATTTGAACCGTTCATACTCTTGGACGGGACGGGATAATCCAAATAATAGTATTTTGTCCTTGAAACGGATATCTGAGCCCTAAAATCCCCTCATTTTTTTCTGCCGGCTATTCATCCACTCTTTCCAACTGAAACACAATTGTTACTCATTCATGCCGAAAAACTGAGCTTTCACGGAGGAGCGGAATCCTTTATTTACACGTATCCACGGAAGGATTACTTACCGAATCCACAAGTGCGTACAAAGTGGAAATCCTCTTGTTCCTGATGGCCAATTTGTAGAATAGTTTTGTTGTTACTACGAATGGTACTGGGACAAATTTCAGAACAAGTGACAAAACAAGTGATTGAACAACCTTTCAGTGTATTTTTATTTTTACCGCTAATATTATTATTAACAACTCATCCTTCCTAAAATATTCATAATTTTAAAATGATCATTTATTCTTTTCACCCTCTATAAGGAATATTTGACAATTTCATGCAACTGTCGTCTGTGTCTCAGAAAAATGATATTTTGTCTTATGTGTAATAACAAAAAAAAAAAAAGAAATGAGATATTAAAAGGATGAAAAGATGCTGTTTCGCATTTAAAATCCTATTTTTTTCTTTTTTGAGTACATGTGTTGCTGATTTAAAATAACAATAAAGTAGGGTAGATCGGGGCACGTTTACTTAGTGACTTTTTTTTTTTTTTCGAAACGGGTTATAACTGGTACGTTAACAATCGTGACAGATTGATGCTGGTATGTCGTATGTATCTCGGAAAAAATGATGTTTTGTATTATGTGTAATAACAAAAAAAAAAAAAAAAAATCAGATATTAAAAGGATGAAAAGATGCTGTTTCGCATTTCAAATCCCATTTTTTTCTTTTTTGAGTTCATTTGTCGCTGATTTAAAATAACAATAAAGTAGGGCAGATCGGGGCACGTTTACTCAGTGCCCTTTTTTTTTTCGAAACGGGTTATAACTGCTATGTTACCAATCGTGACAGATTGATGCTGGTCCCTAGCAAGTATTCTCACAAGTTTTCTAGCATCCGTTGAGCTTTGGTGTAACATTTGGGGAGGAGAACCGGTTTTCTGTCAACTTGAGTAAATTTTATGTTGAACTTAGTGAAGCTTATTGTAAACTAAGAATGCTTAAATAAAAATTAACAAATACATGAATGTTCGAAGTTTACCCTTGTTTGAGAACAATATTCGTATGAATGAAAATGTTATTAAATTTCGTTGCACGTAAAAAAAAAATCCAAGCAAGGTGACGGTCGCGATTACGAATAAACGGGCCCCTAAAGTTTTTTTTCACCATACTGTGTCAATTTTTTGGGACATGGAGCTCATAGGAATGAGTTCAATGCCCTGGTTTAAGCTGCAAAATGAGTAGAAATGTTAAAACGAACCAACGGAAAATAATCAGGTTTTATGATCTTTTAAATATTTTAGGGGAAAACCCCCATGATTCTCCCATTTCTCGTCAAATGTTCATGGTTTCAAATTTTGAACCTCTGCAGTCCCTCAGAAGAAAATTAATAGTTCATTTTATGCTCTTCTCCCCTCCAAAGTAAAATAATGGCTTGGAACTGACTGAAAAAAACAAAAACAATAAGACTGGGTTCAATGTCTTAGATGCAAAGGGTGGCCACTTGATAAGTGTTCAAAAGGAAATACTTTATTTTTTGTTTGTGAAAACTGTAAATGATGATGAAGATGAATAAATAGTTCCTTTTTTAATTAGCAACAAACCTTATGTTTTCAGTTTAGCCTGTAAAATGTTTTTTAATTAATTCAACCCCTCTCTTTTAGTTTTAAACAGTGTTTTAAGTTATGAACAAAATATTTTAATTTGAGTTATTTTTTATTATTTTTCTCATTCCTTGGTACCACTAATAACGTGCGTAAACGTGCCCCGTTTGATGCGTAAATGAACCCGACTTTGACCTAAAAGTTATTTTTTGACGCTTAAATATTAATCACTGGGAAAACTGAATGCACAAACTTAAACTTCATTAACTGCTTTCTAAGACCATAACGTCTAAAGTTTCCTAAATTGAAACAAAAATTCATTGAAAAAAAAAAAAAAAATCCGCGTAAAACGTGCCACGGTCTACTTTACTTCACAGGATTTTATATAATTTACTTTCACAATCAACATCAATTTCTTTCGAACAGCTATTTTCAGTTGTACTTTCTTTTACTGGCCCACAAATTATTCACAAAGTAAAATCCTTTTCTATTGATGTATTTAGGCAAGATGTATTAATGTATTCTTGTCAAAAGTGTTGCATGAAGTAATATTAGTATCATATTTTTAATAAGAATACTTTTCTACTGGGACATCAGGCATTTTTTGGGCCCGAAAAAATTTCTCCGCTGAACCAAGCGGGGGAAAATCCCAGGCTTCGACAGTTCAATTCAGGTTTTTGATATAAAACCTGATTTTAATATAAAACCTGATTTTCTTATAACGTTTTATATTTATATGCAATGCATTTCCATCAAGCAATCCTTCTTTTGAACAGATAAACTACATTCAAAACAATTATTTTTGTGTAAAAGCTAAATCCTCTTTGTTATAAAACTAGCATTATGAAAAAGAAAAATTCTTGAACAAATGAGGAAGTTAATTTAATTTTTCCGACTTCAAAATTTTGAAACAATTTTTAATTACTTAACGAAGAGCTATAGTAAAATATTTAACAAATTTTCTAGATGCCAGCATCAGTGGTGCGGTTTCGGCATAAGAAATAATTGGGGTGAGATAGAAGAGAGACACAAGCACTTAGACTGGATGACGTAGTTGACTAAACTACATTCAAAACATATTTCTGTAAAAGATAAATCCTCTCTTTCATAAAACATCATGTTCGGAAAAATTCTTGAATAAATAAGGCTAATTCAACTTTTCTGACTTGCAAAAACTTGAAAGAATTTTAATTTACATAACAAAGAACTAATGATAAAATAGTTTAAAAATTTCCAGATCCAGAATCAGTGGTGCGGTTTCGGCATCAGAAATAACTTGGGTGAGATAGAAGAGAGACGCAAGCACTTAGACTGGATTACGTAGTTGACTGTTGCAAAACGTCGACTTTTAATGTCGTTATCATTAACTTTACTTTGACAGAGCACACGTGCGATCCCGATAGAACAATTACTCAACGACCACAGCGAGGGGTTCTTTCGAAATATCTTTTGTAGCAGAAGTCGCTGTGTTTACTCCAGCTAATTGGGGGAAGTAGTGAGGATCGTGCGCCACTGTTGCGCGCCAGTCCATCTAAAAAGCTGAAAAAGTACCGCTCATCCGCCTTCTAAAAATGTATCTTTTTTCCTTTATGGGCGTAAAAAGATTTAAGGAGTTTCGCTTCGGCTTACTTCCTCTCTTCAGATAAACACTTCGTTAGTTCTCCTCAAGGTGCGACAAAATTTTCGTTTCATTAAGAATAAGTTATGCCCTTTTAAGAAGTGATGTCTGTCTTATATCAGTTGAGGCTGCTTGTAACACGTTGGGGATGATTTGGTGCATTCTGGAAGGCCAACGTACGCATTTTTATTCTTGAGCGTTGGGTGCCAGCCAGAAGCAATTGGGCAACTTTTCGTACCTCTTGAAGTATGTGGTTCATGGGCTTTGTTGTTTGTTGTTAAAGGTCTTTGCGGAAACTTGTATCCGTCCTGTTGGCTTTTCTGGTTGTCTAAATCTTCGGTGAAGTAATCTATTTATATAACATTTCACTAAAATATGTTTCTGCTGGCGCTTTCACTGCCAATTAGTTGCAGCTATTGACTTGCAACTTTGCGCGATAATATTTATTACTTTTAGCATTGTTTTTGCTTGACGTATACAATCACACAAACAAGCAGATGGAGGGAACCTGACATTTAAATTTCATAATATTTATACAGATGCAGAAAAGATAGTGTAAAGGATTTTTATGAGAACAATAAGTTTGATGCTAATCGTCAGTTTACATCTTTTTTTTTAAATTATGAATGCACCCATAAAACTAATTTTACATATTAATTAACTCTCCCTTCCTCCACCTTCTAAAAAAACTGACAATTGAACATTAAATGCTAAACTCTTCATTTACTGAGTGTTTTGGCATTTTCATCTGTTTTTTCAACGAAAAGACCAGTCAGGATTTTCATTTTATAAAAGTTGCAGAATGTAATTTTGTAAATAATGCAGAACTTTTGTTAATAGAGTTCTTTAAGACCGTCTTCAGCAAGTTAAAATCTTTAAATTTAAGCAGGGAAAAATCTAATGTTAAAGAGAGAGAGAGACGGAGATAGTAAGTAAAATAAAATGAAAATCTGATGAAAAAAAAATCTGAATGGAAAGTCTAATAGTAGTGAAAAAAAGAAAAAAAAACCTCAAAATGTTTTTAACACCATGAATGATGACTCGTCTGGAAAGGACACGCTGAATCCAAATAATAACCACGGGTTTACCCCACCATCTACTAATTTTTGGAGATAGCCCCTCGCCCTCCCCTCCATTTTTTATATTAGTTTTCGACAGTTTCACAGCTACTACTTTTATTTGGTAATGAAGAGAGCATTGCTGCCGTGGGCAGGTAAAGGGCAGTAACTGCAAATTTTTCGATTTTCATTTTTTTGCATTTTTGAAATCTATGTTACATTAGTTTTATGGTACAAGCATCTTTTTTTGGTTTCCGATGAAAAAAAACTGTTTTTTAACCAATGGTAATAAGCAGTAACTGCATTTTTCGTTGCTGTGGGCAGGTAAACGGCAGTATCTGCATGTCTGCAGGCTGAACATATTATGAATCGCTGAGCAAAACTTGCATCAAGCCGCAAAAGCCGTTTTCCTTTGTACTTAAATTAAGCGAAAGTAGGGGTGCCCTAATGGGAGGTCACGGGAGGTCATTGGTTGCACTTGAATGTTCCCAAGGGGGTGTTTCATTCCTTTTGGGGGTGAATCAGTGTTAATATCAATGCAAACTTAAGTGATATAAATTGGCGTTACCACTTGGCGATATATCGCCAAGCTTTTGGTCGCCAAGTGCTTGTCGCCAACTTGATGGCATATCGCCAAATTGGCGACAAATTTGGTGAAAAAAATTATTTTATGAGTTTGGGTTCAATTTAGCGCTATTGGCGGTATTTTGCGAAAAATCCACTGAATGATGCTAAAATCGGCGATATTTAGAAAATGAATTGTTGTAAATCGTTTTTTGCTTTGTTTCGTGGTACATTTGGGGCCTAAATGTTTGAATTGTTATCTTGCTCATTCCAAGCATTATTTTAACACTTAAGACATCTACTAAAAAATTTACACGTAAAAGGAAGTAGTGTGGGGTCCATACCAGATTTTTTTCTTTCAAATAAAGTTTCTCTCCACTGGCAGACAATATTTTTCATGATTTCAAAGATACACAAGCCAAACTTGGCAGACGACAAACGAAGATGCAGCAATGAAATGATTTTATTTACTTTGTTTTATTTTCTTTTAATTACAGTTGCTTTCATACTAACAGACGATAGTTTTTGCAGTTTAATCCCTAGCTGTTGCATTTTTAATAGTACTATGAAAAAAATCGTCAGCACAATAAGCATTTCAAGCGCTCTTTTTCTCAAAGTGATTTCTTGTTTTGATGCAAAGTACAAAGCATTAACTGATTTGTAATAATTTTAAAACACCTGGTATGCACACCACACTACTTCCTTTTACGTTTAAATTCCATAATAAATACCTCAAGTGTTAAAATAGTGCATTAGATTGAGCAAGATAACAATTCAAACATTTACACCCCCACTTTGTCACGAATCAATGCAAAATAATGTTTTACAATGATTTATTTTCTAAATATCGCCGATTTTAACATGATTCAGTGAATTTTTCGCAAAATGTGCCCAATAGCGCCAAATTGAATCCAAATTAAAAAAAAAAAAAAAAAAAAAAAATTATTTTTTCGCCAAATTTGTCGCCAACTTGGCGGCCAACACTTGGCGACCAAAAGTTTGGCGATATATCGCCAAGTGGATCATATCACTCAATCTGCATTGAAATTAACATTGATTTACCCCACAAAGGGGTAAAAGACCCCCTTGGGAACATTCGAATACAACCCCAAGGGGAGGTGCACAACGACTACCCTCCAAGCCTACATACCAAACTAGAAGCTTCTACGGCATATAGTTTTTGAGTTATGCGACATACATACATACATATGCACATACATACAAACATACATACATACGCACATGCATACGTACAAACAGACGTCACGAGAAAACTCGTTGTAATTTCCTGGGGCATGGTCGAAAAGGATATTTCGGCTGTTTATATGTTAGTAGGTACATATGCATGTGTTGATAGGTCGAAAAAAATACTCAATATTCATTCGGGGGTGAGCAAAATCAAAATTTAGACCGAATTTTGAGTGAAATTTTCTTTGATCACAATACTTCCTTTACTAAGTAAAAGGAAGTAAAAATGGCTGAAGAATCATCAAGTTTTGCTTCATATTTTGCATAATACAATACAGTTCATTATATTTTTTAATTATGTTTCGCGTTCGTTTATATTAAATCTATATCAAGTGGACACACGGTATTTATGTATATTTTTAAATAAAACATATAACTCACAATGCAATAATATATTTCGTAATAACACATCTACTCCGCATGCTGTCGAATATGAAAAAAATTGGACATTCAGTAGCATACTGTGCAGTTACTGCCGACTGCCATTTTATTCCGCATGACAATTAGAGTGAAAAAGGCAGGTAAACGGCAGTATCTGCTTTACCTCTCTCTGCGCTTGCAAAATCAAAATTCAATCGATTACCCAAAAAATATATCGGTATAAGCCTATAGTATCGCCTATGTTCGAAGTTCAATGTTTTATTGATCTTTGTGGGAAATCAAAAACGCGTTTCTTCAATTATCTCGAAAACTCATTTTTGCAGATACTGCCGTTTACCTGCCCACGGCAGATTGCATAAAAGGTTAACATTCTCCATGAGAAATTAGAGAGGTGAAACCCTTTAAAGCATTTTTAGAGCGTTGAGAGATGGGTAATCCCTCTAAACCAGTAGTCGGAAGTAGCTACATTTTTTAGTAGTTTGTAGTGTAGCGCACTACTTTTTAAAAAAAGTAGAGTAGTGAGTAGCGCGATACAAAAAAAATAGTAGTTTGTAGCGATTTCTAGAAACTACTTTTAAATTAAATAAATAAATAAAAGAATGAAAAAAATTAAAAAAAAAAAAAAAACGAAGGAAAAAAACAAGGTTTAATTGACTCTGACTGGTGAAAAATTTGCACGAGTACAGCAGCGGACGCAAGGAGTAATCAGAACCATATAAATATGAGCTGATCTTAGATACATCATGTTGACAAAATACATTCTATTTGTTTGATGTCATTGGTTTATTTGGCATCATAATTTTTATATTCCTTCAAATATTTTCATGTTCCCAAATATTCCCTGGCAAGAAATTAAAAAAAGAAAAAAATGAAGGTTGAATTCTTTCAACTTTTGAATCCTTTCTTGTAGCGAATATTCGTAAAAATTGTAAAGAAAATGTAAAAGGAACAAATTTTAACAAAAATAAATAAATAAATAAATAAATAAAAATAAATAAATAAGGAACAAAAAGGAAAAGTAACAAATAAATTCAAAGACAATTCTTAGTTCTATCTCATATTCAATTGAGTTAATTTATTAATGTAAACCATTTTTAAAATTTTTTCGCTCAATCCTCAAAAGGTGTATGCTTTTTATTTATTTATTTTTTAAAAAGTAGCGAAGTAGCGACTACAATTCAAAAGTAGTTTGTAGTCGCTACATTTTGAAAAAAGTAGTTGTAGCTGTAGTTAACTACATTTATAACAAAATAGTTGTAGTTGTAGTTCGCTACAAAATAAATGTAGGTTTTTCAACCACTGCTCTAAACTATTAAAACATTTATCACCAAGATAACTTTCTCAGTTTTTTTTCCCCCAAAGCATTTTCCCTTACTTTTCGGTGAAAACAGAAATTATTGTCTTCATTCTTATGAGCCCCATGACCAAAAAAAAAATAATGGGGTGCCCCCCTTTTTTTTTTAAATCTTGGAAGCATTGCATGTTTCATTCGAGTCTCAAGGCAGATCTTCAGTGAAGAACCTACTCGTATTCAAGCAACATTCACAGATATAACTAATGTTTAAAATTAAATATTAAGTACGAATATATTGTAGGATCAATGTATAGATTCATACTTCTGGCGATGCACTGTCCAATTGTTTATCACTTTATATATATAAACTAGTGGATTTAATTTTGAACACTTGTCATGTTTTCAAAAATTCATTATATGAACAGTGTTTCATACATATTTATATTTATATATTTCACTCAAATTATTTATTTATAACTTCTCTAATGTGTATGTATTCATTTCTTGCGAAAAGTTTCAGTAATAAGAATAAAATATAATTACGCACTGTTAAATCAATACTTAATAATTAACATCAAATTATGAATTTTGATAACTTTTAAACAAAAAAATGGATATTTCGTTGCCAAAGCTAGTTACTTTCAGAAATAAAAATTCATTTGAAAACAATTTTTTATGGTTTGCATTTTAAAAGAAAATAAAATAAAAGTAATATTTGCAAGAAATGAATACATACATATTACAGAAGTTAAAAATAAGTTATTTAAATGAGAAAGATACATCTAATTTTCTTGTACTAAGTTGCATGATAATATCTTTAAAAAATTGAGAAGTGTTCAGAATCAGGTCCACTATTGTAAACATGAAAATACAATGCAATGTTAATCCATTTTGAAAACATTAAACACTTCCTTGGAGCAAACGACAAAACACTTCACCTACAAGATGGAACTGGCGACAACACGTTTTCTTCAATGGAAGGAAAATCCATTGTTGCTTCCATAGTAAGCAAAACATTTTTCAAGAAATTTGCCGCCAGAAATGCAGTCGCTGACAGCCACCTGGAATAAGTGGTCTTGAAATCTTTTTGACATCTGTGTAGAGCTGTCCGAACCATTGTGATTCTCCCAAAACGTTTTCATTACATCCCCCAAACAGACACATTCGGACATGTTCGCGGATTCGGAATAATGTTCGGAATAATGCCTGGAGCACGCTTTCATTTTGTCGTCACCTGTGACCTGTCACCTGTGACCACCCTTTCGTTTTGTCGTCACCCTCCGGACAAAATCTGAGTACGCCCTTCCGTTTATTCACCCCACTGCTCACGTCGCAGCACTGTAATTTGTGGTCTTGTTAAAGATATCAAGTTTGAGAGGTTTTCTGGTCGCCAGTGGCGAGTAGAAGCAGTCGCCACTCTTTTTTTACTTGAAATCGCCACTTTATTTAAATATATATATTTCAAGAGTTTAACAACAAATTCGCTTTTAAAATTCTAACAAATGTTTCCCGACAACTTTGTTCGTCACCCTTTCAGTCATAATTAGTCCTCCTTATTTTATTTACTATGAACAATTCACCCCATTTAACGGATAATAACCTTTAAAAGATTGGGAAACACTACATTAGAGCCTTTGAGGTAAATTAAAACTTCTTTATTAAAAAAGACAACGAAAATAAAACTTATTTTTCAATGTTGAAAAATCGAAAAACTACAGAAAATTTAAAATGTATTCTTAGTTTTTTTTGCCTCCATTAAATAAAAAATAAGTCAACAATAAAAGTATTAATGCATGTTTGCTGTAGACATTAGGATTAAAATCTACTGTGGTTAATTGATTGAATTTAATTAAAATTAACTCAAAACTTTGAGTTGTCTTATGATTTGAAAATTAGTAAATACCTCAAATATTTTTCTATAAGAATATTTAAGTCAACAAATAGCATCCAATGAAAAAAAGTAATAAAATTAAAAATACCAGACTTAGTAGTAAAACAGCCTTTTTGATCTGTGAGCATTAAAGATTTCATATCTTTTTCTCAACCTGAAGTAAAAGAAAAGTCCTACCAATCGCTTTTAAAGCGACGGAATCGAAATACAATTTCCTGCTAACATGATATTGTCGCTTTTGAAATGATACTGTTTCGAAAACATCAAAATAAAATTTAAAGCGATTCATCCAAGAAAAAAGTAAGAATATAACAAGATACTCCGCTTTAAAACCGTTCTTTCTCAAATGAATCAACTGCATTTATTCGCTCAAAATAACTGCCACTTTTGATTCAGGTTCCAATTTTTCAAAATAAAAAATACATACATTTCCCATTCACAAAGATAAAAATACATATTTTTTCTCTTGTGTAATTTTATGTTATTCTACATTTTAGTGCAGATTTCTCGATTACGAAAAATAACAGAAAAATAAAAACTGCCTGTTACGGACGTAACTCTGAAAACAACAAAATTCGATGTGGTTTTACAATTACGAATATTTTAGCGAATTATTCAAATATTTTAAAAATTTTCATTCAAAAAGTTGTACTAGAGATTTTAAGTTTTTTTAAAAATCATAAAGTTGCTCTGGATATTTTTTCCAAAATTTACGGTAGAAATTATTATAGTATTAATTACGGACACTGCAAATAAGTGTTATGGACGTAACGTCTCTGATATGCAAAGTGCACAAAGCAAATAAAAGAAAGGATATACAAAGAATTCTTGTTGAGAGAGTGAAATGGCATGAATTAACATATCATTTTAACATTTTAAGTGATACTTTAATAGCATTGAAAGATTTGGGGAGGTAGGAGTTTGGCCTCCCGACATACACTATGACATAAATATGTAATTAATAAATTCTTGCATAATAAGAAGTAAAATTATCTAAGGAGAAACTAAACAGAAATGCATTTTATTGTAGTATCATGTTAGTAGCTAACACCACACTTCATTTCATTTTGTTAACTTTCTTTTTTGTTCTTAAAAATATGCATTTGAAAATGAGGTACTTTTCCCGATCATCTAGAAAACCTGTATACCGTACTTCCAACTAAGTAAACACTCTTTTATTAACTTTTATTAAAAAACCGATGAAATATTTCTAAAGTGCCAATTTTAAGCTTTAAAATGATTTATAATATAGCACCATAACTTCAATATAAAATTTTGACGTACTGGTTTCACTTTTCATTTCATTCGCCCTCAAATTTATTTTTAAAAAATGCAGGTACGACTTCTGTGCTTAGCAATTTAATTTAAGCACTTAAATTTTTAGTAAAAAAATCCATTCACGTGAAACGAATAACAAACCAAAGTTTCACAGTGGAGCAACATAATTTTCGTAAATTATGCATGTATCAAAAAATACATCTATTAAAATAAGAGCGATATAAACACGCGTATGACGCTCAAAGTAATATTTCTATTTGAAAGCTGAATTATACTGTATAATTTAAGTGGAATTAATTTTTATTTTTTAAGGAAAACAACAAGATTTCATATAAATTTATAAATAAAAAGGCTAAGGAAAATTTTGCTTCTGTTGGGACATTTATTAAGCATAGAGTTGCAAGAGAGTAATAAATGACGTTGTAAAATTCGAATTTTCAGAACTAAATTTTGATTTTAAATTAATAATAGTTAAAATTACTAAAAATAACCTACCTTCATCAGGTAAAATTTATACTATTAAAGGTAGTGCATTAAATCAAAAAAATGGCAGAGAACACAATAAAACCTTTTGGAAAGCCAATCTTTGTGAATGCTATGATCTCACCCTCTTTTAAAAAAAGTAACTCCGCTTTTCTTTAAGTTTCCTTTTTTTTTCGAAATTTCCGTTTTTCAAACAAAAATGCCACTTTTCTCTGGCTATCTCAGCATTTACTCTTGATTTATTTGGAAAATAATCCTTGGAAATAAGATTATTTCTACGTCTCAAGAATGTCATTGCCTTAACATTTTTCCCGATGAAAGGTTCGTTGATGCAAAAGTGACTTACATAAAGAAAGGGTTTGTGTGGACTAACACCAAATGAGGTCACAAAAAATTAATTTAAAAAGAAAATCATTAAATTTTAAATTTAAATTTTTTTCTTTCAAAAAAAATGACTGGTGTTTTCAGTGAGTATATTGGAAGAGAAAAAGAAAATGAGTGTCAGTTTGAAACTCATTTCGAAACCTGTAATGCATTTCTCCCTTTATGCTTATGATTCTAATATTTTGATGAACGTGAACTTCATTTTTGCTTGTTTTTTTTTTTTTTTTTTTGAAAGTTTTGGGCTAATATATTTATCACTTGATTGGGAATCGATAAATGCTCCCAAAATCCATTTCGACTTATTTGTTTCCTCAATTTTTGTTTTAAATTTTTTACGTTATTATAATTTTTATAACTTTCATTTGTTTTGTTTATCTATTTACTTTTTTTAAACATATGCATTAAAAATAATTATAGTTGTCAATGTTAAAAATATTATTTAAGAGACAGTAATATTAAATGTATTTTATTATATTAAAGATATCGTTTTTTTATGCAAGAAGAATGCTATAACGCTAAATGAATTTTTACAATTAAATTTGAAAGAAAACTTATTTTTCAATTGGCTGAAAAATAAAACATTTTTTACCATTGGGGTAATCAGAGGATGCAACCTCTGATTATCAATGTCCCTCACATTATGAGCGCACACCAATAGTAATTCTATAACCTGCAGAAGTAACAGTCAGTACTTCTTCGAGGTGTTCAGAGCTTTTCCCGAACAACAGTTGGTTGTCAGATTGTAAGCATCAGACTGAGACTGACTACGGTGTCAAAAAAGCAGGCAAAAAGACAGACTTAGTGTTGATGATACAGTATACACTACACTCAACAAATCACCTAGTGGATCACTGTGATCTGTTATTGGTATCCACGTGGAAGGAAACATGGGAGTAAGTATGCAAAAACATGACGCGATGATGAATTAAAAATTTTCACAAGTTTTGAGTGGAAAACAAGCAGGTGGTCGTGCATGAGATGACCATTTTTTTTCCTTTAAACGGAACGCTTTAACAATTTTCGCCCCCTACAAGTGTATTTAAAAATAAAACGCATATTTTTTAACAGATAATGCTTATTACAGAAATAAATACTTAATAAAAAAGGAAAAATATGTGCGTAATATTAGGTTTTTTTTTAAAGCTCAAAATTTTTTTGCATTGAAAAAGGCGTTCCTTGTAACGCCGAAACACGTGTCTGCAGTATCCCTGCTAATTTGTGCCTCCTTAACATTGTAATTTTCTCTACATTTCGGGCAAGTTTCAAATAAGAGTTTAATTTTTGGCAAGATTTCATCCAATTTATTTTCGCAATCAACATTGCCTTAAAAACCCTGATTAGCAACTGTGCTTTTATGCGCAGAGACAACGGGACACGATACCTGAAAACGGGATTCTCCCGTTTAAAACGGAATGTAAGATCCCCTTAGTCAAACGTCAAAAGCTACAAAAGACATCCACTCCACAAATAGCAAGCAAATAAAATGCATCAATAAAATTAAGAAAAAAAAAGCATTCACACAAATATAAAATTTGTATCTTCACTGTAAAAAATGAATGTTGTTTTTACAGTATAATACAGCTAATTTTATAGTAATAAACTGGTAATTTTACAGTAATAACCTGTAGTAAGCTGTAAAATTGCTAATTTACAGTAATAAACTGCAAAATTGCTAGTTTGCAGTAATAAACTGCAAAATTGCTAGTTTTATAGTTTTTTACCATGTACGAGTATTTTACAGTTTTAAACTGGAACATCTTCTCCCAGTATTGTACTGTTGTTTTTACAGTATAATAATTCTAAATTTTACAGCAGTAAACTGTAAAATAACTTTACAGTAAGAAACTAAAATTGCTAGTTTTGCAGTTTATTACTGTGCATTTTAGTTTTAAATCGAACCATCGGCTGCCAGTATTATACTGTGAAAACAACACCTCATGTTTTGCAGTGTTTGCACGAAAATAGCTGTTATTAAATATAGACGGGGAAGCATAGTAACACGGTTAGTAATAAAAACGGAAAAGCAATCAAAAGCTTCCCAGCTTCTACGTGTGTGGATGTGATTCGATTCTTTTTTTCCTCTATAACAGGGGTCTTTTTCCGGTGCTTTTGTGAACTCCGTC
This sequence comes from Uloborus plumipes, assembly GCA_038373865.1. Lineage (NCBI taxonomy): Eukaryota > Metazoa > Arthropoda > Arachnida > Araneae > Uloboridae > Uloborus > Uloborus plumipes. Next base: position 21,943 of record JAXGGA010009863.1, read on the forward strand.
AACAGAGGGCGGCTCGTCTCACTTGTTATTTTACAGAATTCCGCTAATGGTATTTTGAATGAAATATAATTATCTGTTGAGGTCGGGAAAAAGCGATCTTCCCACTAAAAAATCTCTTACTGTGCAAACCTTCTCATTAGTTTCGTAAATGAAGCTCCCACTCTGCGCAATTCTCTGTCAGACCATTAAATTTACTTTTTCTCTCTCTCTCTCTCTTTCGGAGAGAAAAATATTTTCACTGAATGTGAGGGAAAGCAGTTAACTATAACCACCATTAACTGTAGAAAGGAAGAAAATTCCGGTCTTGTAGTTTTGATTGCGTTGTTCAGTTTTTAATCAAAGTTACCATCTCCCGATGAGAATTCGTTAAATGATTCGATTTTCATCAAAGATTAAACTTAATTTATTTCCTGAGGAATTATGTCTACTTTCACCCAAAGTTCATTTATTTTTTTTATATAACCCATTATAACTGGAAGAGTTTCAGTGGAATTAATTTAGGTTTTTTAAGTTTTCATCAGATTCGTTCAGAAAATTTAAATAGTTAATTCTTTCTTTTTTTTTTCTATCTTTTCTTTTTTCATTGATTAAATAAAAATGTAAAACTTATTCTTTGGAAGAAATATAAATTTAAATAAAAAAAAAAAATTAATCTCAAAACTAAATTTTTCTAAAAAAAGATTTTTTCTTTTCTTTCTCTCTCTCTCTCTTTTTTTTTCTCTATAGCTCATTTTTCTACCTTTGTACTGTTAATCATATCTCATAGAGAAAATTTAAAAAAAAATTATCACCTGATATGTTATTAAGGGAACAACAGCATTGGTACAGAGTATTATGGAAAGCCACACATATGATTGGAAATTACGACGAGAATATTTTGCGCTCTGATCCTATTCCTGAAAGTTATTCATACCCAGGCTCCCCTTTAGGGGTTTCGGAGACTGGCAGAGGTGTATTGCCTGCAGTTGGATCATAAAAAAACACCACCAAAGTATTTACGTCAAAGAAAGCGACACAAATAATGTTATTGTTGAAAATATAGATGATTATTAAAATGTTAATCTTCTATCTTCATTCTTAATTCTAATTATATAATTCTTTCTTTTTTCAACACTTCTAAAAATTCAAAAGAATTTATTCTTAATAAGTGGACTTCTACAATTTCAATATATAATTTGCTAAAAGTTAAGAGACTTCTTGAAGCTTACACATTTTTTTCTTAGTTTTTAATTTATTAATTTTGTATGCTTTCAGTTTTGACATTTTTAGTTAGAAAGAAACTTTTGAGAGATCTATTTGAACATCATGTTTTTCCTACTCTTGTAAATTACATTATTAATTAAAAATTACGCTTTTAGTTTTCGCGCTACAAGTCATTAAGCTTAAGAATTTTCTGAAATTTCGCTGCAATCGAGGGGAACAAATGAATTTAATATTGCTTTCAAAATAGCCAACAGTTTCCTCTTTACTTATAAGCTTTTTCTGGAGGTTCATTGCCAGAATTTTTTTAGATTTTACTGGATCTATTTTCCCAAATGTGTCTCAAAGAAGTTCTATATACTTTTGAGAAAAAAACAGGGTCTGTCGCGTAAGGACACAAATAGGGGTGAAACTTTTGTACTCTGGTTAAACATTTCAATTATTTATTAATCAATCTTGACTTACATAGATTGTGCTAATAATTCATTTATTCACTTAAAATTTTATACACACGTGTCACTGTTTATCGTCTTTTTCGTTCTTAAGAGAAATTATCGGTTTATGATAGTCAAACTAAGTAAATAAAAGCTCTTGATTCTAAAATATACACAAAATATTTGCATATTTTAATGAATAAAATTGATTATAAACAATGAGAACTCTGAAAAATTGCTAAATTATCCATGCAACCAAAGTAGGAGAACAGCAGTTGTCATAAAACTTATTCTAAAAAATTGCTTAAATATTAAATGTAGTTTAATATTCCCAAAACCCAAATATGTGCTCGCTTAACTTTTCATCGTTGAAATAAGTCTGTTAAACGGAAGTAATTACGTACTATACTTTACTTATAAAAGACCTCAAAAATTTGTTATTTGGAAAGTTTCAAGGGTTTAAAACCCACTTATTTAGGCTAAAATTGATGTGTTGAATTTATTGAATTCATTATTATTATTATTATTATTATTATTTATTTTTGTTTAAGGGAGCAATCAAAATCAACTACGTAATTTTCGTCACACAAAAAGGTTACGGATCAGAATTTCAAAGCCTCGTATAAAAATTTTCAAAAGAATAGACAAAAATGAGCGAATAAATAAATAAATAAACAATCCATCAATTATGTATGTTATCAACTTAAAAAAGCATACTAGATTCAATGGCCACACTTACAAATTGAATAAAAACAACCCTTATCAAAATTTTATTAGTTTGGAATGCAATTATCACCACTAGAGCAAGATTTAGAAAAATATTTACTAGCAATTGCAAGTGAAATAGCATTTGATACAAATATGTTTCTCGTAAGAAAAAAATAGAGAGCACAATACAGTGTTCTTTTAGTTGGTTAATTTACTTTTTTGACTAGAAAGCTTTGAGTAGGTTCGCAGTAACTTTTTGAATTGCTTTTGATACGCACATTGCGAGTAATATGCTCACTCGTGTTGACGTCTTCGTTTTATATTTAAGTGGAGTGATATAAACAAACTTCCTGTTTGCAATATTTGAGCTTTTTCTTTTGTAATATTTTCAACTTTCGTTACTTCGCTTTAGTTCATTTACTTAATTGTTTTTATATTTTTAGTTCATATTTTTAAATTTTTTTACTTCTTTGTTAAGAATAGAAAGTTAAAGACGTAATACTGGACGTAGGAAGGGAAAATGGAGTTAAATTACACTGAAAAAAAATGAACCGTTGTTTTTACAGTATAAACTGGCAGCCAAGGCTCCAATTTAAAACTGTAAAATACACAGTAAAACTATAAGACAGCACTTTTACAGTTTCTTACAGTGAAGTCAGCAATTTTACAGTTTATTGCCGTAAAATAAAGCTGTATTATATTGTAAAACAACAGTATAATACTGGCATCAGAGGTTCCAGTTTAAAACTAAAATGCACAGTAATAAACTTTAAAATTAGCAGTTTTACAGTTTTGTACTGTAAAATTAGCATTTTTTAGTTTATTACTATAAAATTAGCTGTATTATACTGTAAAAGCAACAGTCATTTTTTACAGTGTAGAGACTATCTCAGAAACACATTATACCTAATATTTACTCCACTACGGTTTAGCTGTAAAACACTGATAGGAAGTAAACGTTTGACTTGAAGAACTGCGTTATTTTGTAAAAATTTTAACAAACTTCATTATTCAAAACACTGCACTTACCCTGTAAATATATTCAAAATATCTCCAAGCAGAGCACAGCAAATTCGATTAATATCCGTGAGGTATATCCATTCAGCAAAATAAACGAAAATCCAAAGGCAGCAAAACAAATAGCAAACAGTCCCGAAGTAAGCGAACGGTAATGCCGAACCACGCGAATATTCGGGACAGAATACTTTTCTCAATTGCCCGCGGTAAGAGGATGAAGAGCAAGATTCGGATGCCCGGGTGGACGAGAGAGGGGGTGAATCCCAAGAGCCAACGAGATCGCCCATCTTCAAGTGGCCCACCGGCAAGGCGCCTCTGATTGGCGCAAGCGATGGAGGTGCCGCAGACACAAGTTTCAAGTGATCCCGATCCGTGCAAGTTCGCTTTGTTGCGAGCCCGCGTTTCAGATGGCAGGATAAATGTTCAGGAGTTTCGGAAACTATTAAGTATTCAATAAACTACTAAAACTTTTTATGCCAGTTGGTGAAATGTAATCTCTGTGTATCCACGAAGAGATTTTTTCCCTAACTTGATAAAGTGAATGATTAAAAAAAAAAAAGAAAGAAAATTAAAAAAGCTTTTTAATCTAATGACTTGAATCAAAGAAGTTTCGAGAATCGGAATGAATTATTTGAAAATTTTTAGCAGCCCTAACCCCACAAATCACGGACAATTAACATTATAATAAATGAATAACAGTAATTATAATGTTAATTGTCAGTTAATTGGTAATTAACATTATAATTACTGATATTCATTTTGTTTTTAGCAACAGTTACAAAGCTTGTCTTACCCAAGACAGAAAAGCCTTATGATTTAATTAAGACAAAAGAAAGAATACTTTAACAAGGATAAAACATACAATAAGTGGAAGAAAAAATCATGATTTAATTAAGGCTAAAAATTACTCTTTTTGTTTTTCACTCGTTTTATTTATTTTTTTAGTTTTTCTGCTCTCAAAATTATGCAATTGAATTTAGAGTGAAGGCTCTGCTACCGTTCCTTGTCTTTTTTTGATAGTATGTCATGAACAACTAATTGCTTTTATCTTTAAAACACATTAGGTTTATTTAATGAAAGAAAATATTGGGTTAGTTTGAAAAAAATATTTTAAGGTAAAGGTAGGTATCAAAGCTGTGCTGTTCTTCATATCGATTTTAATTTGTAAAAGAACAGCTTTTGATGTTTACTTATTAAGCATAGCTTTTTTTTTTTTTTTTTCAATAATATTAAACTACGCTTCATATTATCACTAAAGCTGAAAGTGCTCTCTGTCTCTCTCTCTCTCACTCCGTTTTGGTGGGTGGTAGAGAGGCCAAAGAATTAAATAAACTGCAAATGCAAAGTTTTTATTTCTTTTAATAACGCTCATTTTCGACATCCTACCCACTCTTAGAAATCACATTATGACATACATAAGCCGTATTGTAAAGCGTATAGGTAATGACTTCCAAATTTTAATAGCATTGTTAAGAAAGAACAAAGGAGAGAAGAGCTTTTAACTCTTTTTTTTTCAAGTAACACTGTGCTTTACTTTCTACAAAAAAAGTTGATAATTATAGAATCTTACATAATACAAACTGCAAATTTCTTCGTACTCATTGCCAATACTATAAAATATAATGCGTTTGGAAGAGAGAGAATAAATTCTAGATAAATTGTAATTATTTGAGTTTCCATGAATGATAAATACATTTAAAAATTCCAGGGTCAGACAAAACTGCTAATATTATGGGGTTTTCAATTTTTTTACAAGGTGACTACTTATGCTGTAATCATAGCTTTCTCCCTCTATCTTTTATTTATTTATTTATTTCTATTTTAAACAAACATTAAGTGTACCTCAATAGGAACTAGATAAAAATTCAACGAAGTCTTATCTATGTCATACTTATTTTTTGTTTGCACATAGTTCCATTGATGGTAGGAAAAATATTTACTGATTACATATAATAAAAAGCGCTTTAGAGTTCAAAAATTTTATCCCTTGAAAAGTACATTTAGCATTCCAGTTTCTTTAATGATATTGCAGAAATTGTATGAAAAAAGCTTTGCTTTTAACCCATTTATGCCCAAGTTTTTTTCAACATTTTTTTTTTTCAATTTTTATCTACTTAAAACTCTTACTTGGAATGGTTTTCATACATTTTAGGCTTAGGTTGCCATTTTTATTAAGCTCTTTAACATCCTGTTTATGGGATATTTTGCAAATATGCGAGCAAAATACGACCTTCCTTGACTTTACTTTTGCAAAGTAACATTACAGAAGGCATCTGTGATCAATTTTAGGCAAATAATGTTAAAATAGTTTAATTTTATAAAAAATAAGTTCGCAAAAAACACTTTTTATGGCTACCCATGCTGGATCGTTGCTTGACTGATTTGTCTGAAAACAGCTGTCAATAAGTAAACTCTGATGTTCAACTAGTGGCTCTAACTGGTTTTCTCAAGAAGAAGGACTATTTAACTTGTGAAAAACAGCTTATGATGAAACATTTCTCATCCTTCTGCGAAATTCTACGGTTCCACGGAACTAATTTTAAGAACCGATCATCTACGAGAAGTTAACCACCCTTATACCAGTTAAAATATTAATTTTCTAACAATTAACTATCTTGTAGATAAACAGATATAATTATTTGCCTTAATTGTATTATTTTAAGGTGTGTCACACTAACCCAGTTTGCAGCAATTAAATTTACAATCAATCCAGAAATAGAGCACGTAGTTTTTACTCATCAATAAATTCGTGACCAACAAAAAATTGTAATATCAATTAATTAGAGGTTAAATTTTTCACTTTTCATAGCATATTCTACGAGATAGTAAATTAATTTATTGTAATCAAATTTTTCTTTGAAAAAACAGTTACTGTTTTAGAAATAAACAGATAATATGATTTGCCTTCGGAATTATTTAAAAAAATACTTATTAGCCTTTTATACGAAAAAAATATCAATGGCTTTGAGAAAAATATCAGTTTATTTACAGTTGAAGAGAACACTTCAAGATTTCTTTTCCCTTTTACACTATTGTAAATTTGTCTGGGTTATCGTAAAACATGAATGGACCAAGTGATAAAAATTGAATCTATCAAAGATAGTATTTTTTAAACAGAAAAATATTCACAGAATCTTATCAGCCTCCGAAATCTCAGAAGAAGATATCGTCCACAATACCTCCTTCTTTTTCTCTCGTAAAGAACGCCAACCTCTCTGAGTGAGAGATAAAGAGAGAGAAAGAACGGGGCACAATGAATCGGTCGAAAAGATATTTGAAGCTCCGGACATGCACGCTTGAAATTACGCCAATTTTTTTTCGGTGATTTATCCGGCGAAGGAATTTTAATCATAACATTTTTACTATGAACTAGCTTCAGATGTACAACTCAGTACTGAGCGCTACAAGGAGCAGTCTTTTTTTAGCACTCTGTTCCGCATACAATGCAATTAATTACTATGAGGAATTCTTCTTCACCTTATTGAACGAATTTAAGTTTAATCTTGATCACGAAATAAAAATTGCAAATAGAAAAAAAAAAGGCTTTTTAACCCATTTATGCCCAGTAGCCTAAAAACGGGAAACTTGGTAGTTACTGCATACAAAAAACCTGTACTGGGTACATCATTTTACTAAAGCTGTTTTTCACAAGTTAAATAGTCCTTCTTCTTGAGAAAATGAGATAGAGCCACTAGTTGGTCATCAGAGTTTATTTATTGACAGCTATTTTCAGACAAATCAGTCAAGCAACGATCCAGCATGGGTAGCCACAAAAAGTAAATGTTTTTTGCGAGCTTTTTTTTCATAAAATTAAACTATTTTAAAATGATTTGCTTAAAATTGATCACAGATGCCTTCTGTAATGTTACTTTGCAAAAGTAAAGTCAAGTAAGGTCGTATTTTGCTCACATATCTCCCCAGTGTCCCATAAACAGGACGTTAAATAACTTAATAAATAACGCCTAAAATGTATGTAAACCATTCCATATAAGAGTTTTAAGCAGATAAAAACTGAAAAAAAAATGTTAGAAAAAACTTGGGCATAAATGGGTTAAAAAGTTTTGGAATTTAGTTCTGCATTTAAGGTATGTGTTAAAAACGTCGCCAAAATGAAATATTGAACAAAAGCAATAGATCACGAGATTAATGAAGTGCTAGAGAAAACTTTTCTCTTTTCCTAACAATATATTACTCTCGATTGAAAATGATGATGATGATAGAATTACATAAGAAAACAACTTTCACAACAAAATGATCAAAAGATCAACCTGAAATTATAAATTTTGAGCAGGGCCGTATTTAAGGGGGTGTTTTTAGGGTTCAAACCCAGTCCGAAAATTTTCAAAACTATTACAAAAATGCTTTCCGTACTTTCTCACTGAAAAATTTATTGTTGCTTTTTTTTTTTAATTTTCTAAAAAAAACTTTGAAACTGCATTTGAAAGATAAAATTATCAAAACAGAATAATTATACAAATTAAGTATTTCTTCAGCAGTATTTATTTTTATTGTAGCTATTGCAAACATAATTTCTTAGCAATACACCTTTCCCTTCTAATTTTTAATACCACTAAAATCCACCAAAATCCTTCAAATTTGTAAGTACCAAACTCTATATTTAATACATCTTATAAGTGTCTTAAGACAGAAATTTCAAAAGTACTCCTTCGAATGCGTGAATAAGAGTAAACTCATCTATCCAGCTCCCCCCTCCCCCCCTTCATTGAAAAGATGAGTCTTTTTTTGGCATTTTTCATTGTAATACCCTTTTAACATCTATGGCAACCAGGGGTGCCCCCCCCCAAGCTCAATGGCGCAAATTCCCCCCAAAAAATTTTCTCAACCCTCTTGTACTTTTTATCTTTACCTTTCTTTTTTATTTAATTTATTTTTTTACATATTTTTTAAATATTTATTTATTTTTTTAAATATTATTTATTTATTCTTTTAAATATTATTTATTTATTTTTTTATTTATTATTATTTTTCTAAAGGTACTGATTATGCGTAGAACAAAATCGCTTTGTTTCTCTTTCCAGACATTCCAAGCACACTCACACACACAAAATAAATAAATATATAATAATAATAAAGAAATAAAAGAACTAATTTCAATTAAAAACATTAATTATTGAATTATTTTAATTAAGAAAATCAGTAAATAATTTAAATAAATAAGTAAATAAATAAATTAGTTTTTAAAAATCCCCCCCCCCCAAAAAAAAAAATGTTAATGGCGCAACTTGCGCCATAATCCCCTCCTGTGGGCACCCCTGATGGCAACAAAAATCAACAGAATACAGAACATGAAATAAAATTTTACTGACTTTATGGATTTCACGAGAAATAGATTGGTAAAACCCTCCCCGAAACTGCGGTCTTGTTGCGGCCCTGATTTTGAGTATAGATAAAGTATTTTCACAACTATTTTCAATTTAGCCTAAGTACAAGTTACTATTTGGGCACTACTATTATGAGCAGTAAATTTACTCATTATACATTGAATGTGAGACTGCACATTATTAAGCATAAAAATAAAACATACTTACAGAACAGTTTTGAAGCATTAAGACGTAGTTCGGTTCAAGAAAATCATTGTGTAACTCTACACCTTATGTTACTTTCGTCTGTAAGCTTAAACTCTTGACGGGAAGGAAACTGAAACATTCACATTTATTTGTCATCCTTCTTACAGCTCAGAGTTCTTCCAATTACAAATTCGAAATCCGTTAATGACAGATTTACGAGAAAGTTGGTGCGCTCTCTTTCTGGAAGACATTTTCACCCATTGAGGCCCCGCGAGTCGTGCTGGGGAATATTCATGAGTACCAGATTTCTTTATTTTAAAGCATGGATTCCTCCACAGTTTATTAGTTTCATTTCCGCTTCAGCTTAGGAGGATTTGTCTGTTTTTACTCCGCTAATAGGGATTCTTTCAAGATTTTTTTCTTGAATTGAGTGGATTCGTTTCATAGGTCAGCTCTTTTAAAAGTGAAAAAGGTCACATTTAAATGTATCATTTGCGATAAAAGTTCCTTTCCATAAAACTTGTAATTTCTTCTTAACATAAACACGACGTCATAATTTTTCAGCAGTTTGTTTCAGGTTTTAGAGTTACATTTAGAATGGTACACAATTGTCTACTAGGCTCTTAACCAAACCCCTTTCCTCGCAAGTAAAAAAATTCTGATTTGTTTTAAAATCCTCTCCGCTCTTCTCCTTTCCTAGAGAACTTTCCGACATCTCTGGTGCAAAGAAACAATATTATAAGCAAAGATAGAAATAAATGTATTCAATCATTTAAGAACCTCCACGCTTTCAATATTTTATAGGTTTTTTAAGATGAGAAAAAATAAAGAAAAAATAACGGAAAAACCTTCAAAAAAAAAAAATTCCGTCAGTGAGGAACATTTACATTTGCATTAAAAAAAACAATGTATGCAAGAAAATATCAAATTTTTTTGGTTGCAACTAGCATCGTCCATTAAAATTTACTGAAATTTGACAACAATCAATCAATAAATATGATTCTATATCTTTAAATATATTTTGTCGAGAAGAGAAGCCCTTTCAATGTAAACCCAAATCACGTGGAAAAACTGGTGTGGTTGATAATAACTTATGAAATCAATAGTAACAAAATCACAAAATTAAAAAAATATACATAATAATATCTTGAAAATATCAAAAAGCAAATTTTGTAACTAAAAACTTATAATTTTTGCCCAATATATAAGTGTTTTTGTCTGAAAAAATATTAGTGTAACGTGGAATGTTTTTACATCTTTTTGTACAGTTTAACTGGGTGCGATTTTTCAGAAATAAAATTTTTCATATTTTTAATCGCCGGCTCACAGAATTCAGAGATTCATATCAAACAGTAGAAACATACCAATGTGTCAGTGACTAAACCGTATCGCTTAAGATAAAACTCAAATTTTCTTTTAATATACTAATCTTTTGGATTTTCAAAGGATCCAACGTTGTGTGAAAGTAGAGCTATGAGACAAAAACTGCAGAAAATCAAAAATAAGAAACGGGTTATAAATATTCCGCTGTATTCGTGCTGATAAATTGGTAGTTTAAACTACCGTAGAGTTCAAGAGATAGTTAAAAAAATCTAGATATTAAGGACTATTTTGTTTTTTCAAGAAAAAACTTTGAGAACGAATGAAAAATTCAAAGGAAATAATTTTTCACGAGATTTGATTTTTCTTCTCACAGCAAAATTTTCGCTCAAAACAAAATTTCCTTCTGACTATGAAGTATGCATATTCAATTTTTACGGCAAATTCGTGCCTTAACTCTTGTGGATTACATCGATCTACTGTCGGTGAATACGTCCTCGTTTAAAATTTCTTTCTATATGCACTTTTTTTCTTTACATTACACTCTTATATCTTTTAAGTGCATTTATGCAGAAATCTAAGTAAAATTTTACATTTTAAGAGTTGTCACTTATTTTCAACAAACGAAACAGAGCCCAGTTTTGTTTATAATTCTTTAAACAGCTTCGGAGTTCGGATTGTAGTAAATTCCATGCTTCCTTTGTGCTGATTTGCAATCCACCTCCCGCTTCCCGTTAAAAAAGATATCAAACTAAAGTAAACTAAAGATATCAAGAGAACTTATCATAAAAAATCAAGCTTCTTCAGAAATGTCGGTATTCAATAAATGAATATAAATTAATAAAATAATATGTAAAATTAAATTAGTCTTTAAACGTTATAAAGATATAAGTATATGAATAAAAAAACATTTAATTCATACATAATATGAGAATACATAGTGTCTGGTGGGGCAAATTGATCATAAAACCCAGGTTTTTTAACTTAATATAAAAAATGTAAAAAAAACTTTTATTTTTTTTTTTCGTTATTGTTGTACATTATATTAGTAATAATAATAATCACAACAATAATAATAATAAACAAAATTCACTGAATTATAGTGAGAAAACATTGATTCAAATATTTTATCGACATTTTCATTAGTATATATGAACTGAGGTGATGTAAAGTGGTCATAGTTAAACAATATACATCAAACCACCATAAATAACCATAATATTTAACAATACTCGACACATCTAGTTCTTTTAAAGAAATCAATTTAATTTAATGTTACAATTTACTGATGGTCTGCTATGGTCAAATTTACTCCCCAAGAATTTGAATCATATTTCACTCCTGGATTTCCTTAATTTCATCAAAGAGGGTGTCCTAATTTTCCATGTTTGACTAATTATAATTTCGCGAAATGTTTCCTAAGATATAATCTGTACAGTGTCTAAATAACTTAAATTAAATGTTACAAAAAAGGAAATTTCCACAATGAGGTACATAAAAACGTTACTTAAAAGAAACAAACAAATAAAAAGAACTTTTTTTAAAAAATTATCAGGCTTCATATAATTCTTGAAGGTACGAGACGGTATTCAAGTGTGGGTGTAATTGCTTCAGTTCTGCCTTAGCCCTGGCTTATAGGCTGTAACTCATTGCACATTACCCAGCTTTTACCTCCAAATTTCGAGTTGAACAGCACCATGGTTTGCGGACGCTCGCTGGTAAGATAAATTCACTTTATCTACCAGTTTGTTGGAAATGTTAGCTACAATAAGATGATATTTGCCTCAGCTCAGTTATTGGCTTTTCCTGACTGAGAAATCCAGAATAAGGACGAAACTACAGTCTCAGGATGGCATGACCGAGCTGTGGGTGTAACTGCTACGGTCTTATACTACATGCCGATAAATGCAATTTAACAAACACGTATTTCGGTATTTCAGAACCAGGCAAACGTTAGAATCCGGTAAATGATTGTAGGATACATGCAAAGAATGGGACTCATGCTCTTTTAATGCTGCTAAAAATTGTGGTTATTCTAAAAATTACGTTTTAGTTCTTTCTCAGTAAAATTTGTAGTATGTACTGTTCGCTAATAATTAGAAGTATTCTATTACAAAAGTCAATGATAAAATATTGCTGAAAAAGTACATAAAATGCGAACATGCGACCATTAAAGTTGACATGCAGTAGCGAAAAAACACATAAAAATGTGATAGTAAATTCAAATGAGCACGATTTTTCAACATTCACTTTGGAAACATAAACCTTAAGCTCAGTAAAATTAAAAAATCTAAGCATATTTTCTTTTTTACTTTTCCATAGACATCAGCTGCAATCGGAATAATTTGCAAGTAAAGTGAACAGTAAGCAAAACAGGCTTTACTGGCCACTGGCAAGTGGCTGAAAGAGGAATTTTTGGGTCTCCACTTTTTTCCTTCACTCTTTAACTTTTTTTTTCTTTTCATTTTTCAAGTGAAAATTAGAGCGTTTTAATTTTGTGTCTACTGTAAGCTAAAGTCTTATCTAGAAAAAGTTTATATTAGTTTTTCTTTCCTTCTCTAAATATATTTTCTTTCAAAAAATAAATAAAAGCACTTGCTACGAGCCGCACATTGTCTAGCACAACTCTATCCTATTTTGGGTTTAAAGCCTCGCTCATAACAATTAATTAAGAGAATGTAAGAGAACAATCTCTCTCTCTCAAGTCAAAAGCACGATTTCCCAATAAAATTATTTTTTTTTCTTCAAATCAGTTTTTATAGGAATCAGATTACACTACTTTTTCTGACCAAATATCAATTTATTTACAAAAAATACAAATATATAAATAAATAAATAAATAAAACGTTTGACAGCAATTGCTATATAAAAACGGTACTAAATCTCTCCATCTCGTTTATTTTAATGTCAGTAGATCACTGTTAAAACTCTTATTGAGCCGCATTTTAAAGTCTTAGCTCAAATGCAGTTTTCCTGACTTTTTTTCAATTTATTCTTATACATCTGTGAACTCGTTGAACAAAACCCCGAAAAAAAAGAGACAGATATTCAGTCGTATATATCATACAAACTAAATTTAATCAAGGCTTTAATATTTCAAAAGGTACATAACCATTTTCCCATTGATCGCTACGAAATACTGGTGCATACAAAATTAAAATAAGATGAATGAACTAAGGAAAATGACTATTTTCAATTTTATTTTTGAACCATTTTCAATGTTAATAAAAATATGAAACAATCGATTGAAATTTAATTTACATGTAATAAAAGGTTTAATACCTAATATTTACTCAGAAAGCGCTAAATATACAACATGGATAGAATAACCCTTTTTAAACTGTTATGATACATACTGATAGACTTTTAGTTTTTATTGAAAAGGTTTGAATAAAAAAAAATCATTTGCATCAAGGCTTTTCGTTAGTTTGGTTGAATGCCTTTTTGCCTCAAGCTTTCATCAAAAAAGAATTAATGCCAAACATTGAAATCAGTTCAACTAAGTTTCAATAATTTACCATAGAGGCAAATAGTGTTGGGACTACAACACACCACCATGTTGACGTCCTGAAAGCTTGTTACGTCAACTCTGTTAATCCAGATGTAATATGGGAATGCAAATATCAAAAGCTTACCGCTTCCACCCCCATCCCGTCTCGCACTGGGCTCCGTAAACAAATCCATAATTCATAATCCCGGTCCATTTCAATCCGTAATGCTCCAATCTAATCCAAAGAACTTCCCAGCATTTACCATTGTGTGGAACAGGCGACAACAGCCCGACAACTCTCTCTCTCTTTCAATGACACATAGCGCACCAGTATCTAACTCTCCTCTGAGTCGTGATATTGTCTAGCGATTGTTCACGACAGCGAATGACAGAACGCCCGAGATAAAGCATCGCGGACGGAAGAGAAAATATCAGTGGGGATATTCCAGTTATTATAAAGAGGATCCCCCCCCCCCTGGCCCCGTATGCTGTGCTCTCGGAGACTGCTAATTTCGGCTGACTTCCTATAAGTATAGTCTTCGTGAGCAAATGTTTGTGAGATAAATCGAATATTCTGGTGAAAGAATAACCGTAATATTGAAAATTGGAAGACAGTAGCTACACTGGAAGCTCATAGGAAATCATGCTCTTGCGTCATCGCTGAGGACAGCGAGATATAACTCGGGTTCTTTTTTTTTTTCTTCTTTCAAGTCGTGAAAATACTCCTTTACTTTTTTTAGAGGAATTTCAGTCATTTTAGGAGTGACATATGCATACCAAAACGGTGAATATTTAATTAAAAAGGAAAGAAAACAATTCCTGAGGATGAAGAAAATTTCTAAGGAATCATGCTCTTACATCATAGTTAAAGAGGGAAAGATATAGCTGGAATTTCTTTTTCCTTTTTCTTCTGATTTTTTTTTTCCAAGTAGTGAGAATACTCCTTTACCTTTTTTAGACGAATTTCTGTCATTCATCATTTATTATTAGTGAAATATACATTAGGGTGAGTCGAAAAAATCGATTTTTTTATTTCGAAATAGCATTACCTCCCAAAAGTTGTGGTTTAGTATCCACAACTTGGGAAAAATAAGAAAAAAATTCTAAGTTGATGTCTTCGGTTCGCGCATGAGGCTCAAAGTTGGAAAAAATATGTTAAAAATGGAAATTTTCAAAAAGAAAACAGAAAAAAAAAAACTGTAACTTTTTATAATGCAAATACCATAAGCTGTAAATATTTTGTGCATTTTTAATCTAAAAAAATATTTTATAGCTTTCACATACGATCTTTAGTTTGCACATCAGCCTTAAATTGGGCTAAAATCGCCTACAATGTCAAATTTCGAAAATATCGATTTTTTTATTTCGAATTCGCACTACCTCTCAAAAGTTGTGGTTTAGTATCCACAACTTGGGAAAAATAAGAAAAAAATTCTAAGTTGACGTCTTCGGTTCGCGCATGAGGCTCAAAGTTGGAAAATATATGCTAAAAATGGAAATTTTCAAAAAATAATTTGAAAAAAAGTAATTTTTTTTCTATCGAAACTGCTTTAAATTGTTAGTAGATAACATAAGTTGAACCCAAAAAATTATATATAACTTTTAGAACATACATTCTGTTTGTGCATAAGGCTCAAGATATGAAAAAAAAAATGTCAAGAACTGAACCAGAACGCACTAGGTCGGCGCTGTGCCGGTATATTTTTGTTCTACAGCCGACTTTTCTAGACATTACACATATTCTAGGAGACAGTTCAAAGTCCCTGCAGTCTGCACTCCCTTTGGTTGTCACTTAGTCAGCTAGACCCGCCAAACAAACAGCATCTTTAATTAGCAACTGAAAGTGAATCAAAAAGTGCAGCGTGTTTAGCTTTGGGTGAGTTTTTTTTGTAACTTTATAGCATATTTTTATGCTCAAGTTTTGTTATACTGTTCTCCGTTCTCCAAATAATAAATAATGGAACCCCGGAAAACTTCTAAACGTTTAATTATTTGTCCGTTTGTTGGTGTACCGAAAGGGTTAAGACAAAATGTTTTAACCACATGCGCGGATGTGTTGTTAGCTTGCTTTGAAGAAAAATCGCAATCTGTAAAAGGCGAACCTTTTTCAAGAATTTCAGATTGCATAGCTCATAGAAGAAATTTACTGCAAAGCTTCTATACCAACGGTCAGTCATGTACGTATTGTAAAATTCATAAAGGATAACCATAATACTACACTTTGAGAAAATCATTTAGTCGTGATAAAGATAAATTGAACTTCAAGAAAAAACTCAATCATTTTGTTGATTAAGCGAAGTCTAAATTTTTTGACGTTGCTTCTTTCAAGTGTGCAATGAATTTTTCGTGTTCTTGTGCTAAAAAGCCAATCTCTTGTAGATGTACACTATATATATGTACATTGGTATAGAACGCACATTGGTATTACCACTGTACATTGGTATAGAAGCTTTGCAGTAAATTTCTTCTATTTAAGCAGATATGCAATCTGAAATCCTTGAAAAAGGTTCGCCTTTTACAGATTGCGATTTTTCTTCAAAACAAGTTAACAACACATCTTTACATGTGGGTAAAACACTTTGACTTAACCCTTTCGGCGCACCAAAAAACGGACAAACAATTAAACGTTTAGAAGTTTTCCGGGGTTCCATTATTTATTAGTCGGAGAACGGAGAACAGTATAACAAAACTTGAGCATAAAAATATGCTATAAAGTTACAAAAAAAACTCACCCAAAGCTAAACACGCTGTACTTTTTGATCCACTTTCAGTTGCTAATTAAAGATACTGTTTGTTTGGCGGGTCTAGCTGACTAAGTGACAACAAAAGGGAGTGCAGACTGCAGGGACTTCGAACTGTCTCCTAGAATATGTGTAATGTCTAGACAAGTCGGCTGTACAATAAAAATATACCGGCACAGTGCCGACGTAGTGCGTTCTGGTTCAGTTTTTGACTTTTTTTTTTCCTACTTTGAGCCTTATGCACAAACAGAATGTACCTTCTAAAAGTTATATGTATATTTTTCGGTTCAAATTATGTTATCTACTAACAGTTTAAATCAGATTCGATAGAAAACAATTACTTTTTTTTCCAAATTATTTTTTGAAAATTTCCATTTTTAGCATATATTTTCCAACTTTGAGCCTCATGCACGAACCGAAGGAGTCAACTTAGATTTTTTTTATTATTTTTCCCAAATTTTGGATACCAAACCACAATTTTTGAGAGGTAATGCGATTTCGGAATAAAAAAAATCGATATTTTCGAAATTTGACATTGTAGGCGATTTTAGCCCAATTTAAGGCTGATGTGCAAACTAATGATCGTATGTAAAAGCTATAAAATATTTTTTTAGATTAAAAATGCACAAAATATTTACAGCTTATGGGAGTTGCATTATAAAAAGTTACAATTTTTTTTCTTTTTTCCTTTTGAAAATTTCCATTTTTAACATATTTTTTCCAACTTTGAGCCTCATGCGCGAACCGAAGACGTCAACTTAGAATTTTTTTCTTATTTTTCCCAAGTTGTGGATACTAAATCACAACTTTTGAGAGGTAATGCGATTTCGAAATAAAAAAATCGATTTTTTCGACTCACCCTAATATACATACATAATAAAATAGTAAAGAATGTAATATATTTGTTCCATTAGAAAATAAAACAATTCAAGAGGATAAGGTGAATTAATGAAAAAAAAATGGTTTATTGCGGAATATAATATATAAGATCCTAAGTTAGAATGTAGAGGAGAGGTGAGTTCCGAAGGCAAATGTAAAGTTGATGAAAGAAAAATTAATACAAGAGATGGAGAAGATGTCGAACAATCTTTATTACGACGCCTCTTTGACTTAGAAATGCGGCGAAAATGTTTTCGGTTTCAAAGAAAGAAATTAATCAATAAAATTAAATAAAAGGAAGCAAAAATAAAAATATTAATTACAAATTAAAACACACAGATGAACTTAACCACTTTCATAATTACCCTTTAAAAACAAAAGATAAAGTATAAATCTATTGTGGATTTAGCATTTAAACGAATTCGTACATATGCAAGCGCATTGCACTTTGCAGTTGGCAAACAAGGACTCGGGTGTAATAAATAAAGCCACATCAGGTCTTGCCCTGCATGTCTCTATTTCAAATTCGACTAGATTCTAATTTTCAACCAAATTTCCAAAAAATCATTTAACTCCACAAACACGCCATCTCACTTATCGATAAATCCCCCATTGAAACAGCACCGACGCAGGTAAATAACGGAGCATGCGGCAGGGGATGATTTCCACCGTCTTCGATTCACCACGGACAATCGCATATTCCATAAATCACCATTTTATCTGGAACTGGGTGCAGTATTTGTTCCCCTGTTCCGAGCCATTCGCCTCTTTTTTTCTTCGATGCCAAAAGATTGCCCGCTCCCGATAACAGAGGCTGCGTTCGCAATCGCTGCTCGTGTGTTTTATATTTGTCTGTCCAAGCCGGGACTGTCATTCCTTTGGTTGTCATTTTCACCCAGCTTTCCCTTTTCGGAACGCTTTTCCCTTCCCCCTTTCCCCGGGGGCATTTCTCGTAAGGGGAGGTACCGATAAGAAATGGAAAGGGAGAAAATTTGTTTGAGTCCAGACTAGGTGGCCATAACAAATTTCAAAAGTGGCGAAAGAACATAGACATAAATTTCTCTTCAATGTGCTAAGACAGGGGACGCATAGAGTTAATGAAGAACAGGCCGCCATGTGACTTGGTTAATACATTGGTTCTAAAAAATTAATAAGGAAGTAAAAATGTTATTTTAAACACGCTGAAAACGAAACTGCACATGAAAGAGACGAAATTCTCATTCTGATTTTAAAGAAATATTTACAAAATTTGCAGAGTTTTATCATGAAATTGTCTGCACAAAAAATTAGGCAAGCCATGAAATTGAAAAATAATAAAATACTCTATAGTTCATCAAACAAATTTAATTTTTTCTATTGATTGAAATAAAACGCAGAGATAATGCTGTAAAATAAAAACCATAAATTATTTTTATTGTTTTACAAAACAATAGTAGGGTCACGTGGGGTAAAATGGGTCAGGTTCTTAAAAAAATTACTTAAAAATTGTGCAAATAATATTTTTTTTTTCTGCGTTGCTATTTTTATGTATTATGGACACCAGGCAATATTTTATGTGCAAAACAAGGCACTACTTTTACTTTAAAGTTACAGATACTAGCGATTAAGTGTTTTTCTTAAAAAACGCTTGACTGTGATCATTGTAAAAACTTTTGATTTAAAGGAAGTGAAATGGAAATACACATTAAGTTTCTAACCTACTGCTTAGAGCAAATTTTCAGGAATAAATTCCTAAAATGTCGAAGACAAAACAGCAAAAATGAAATTTTCAGGATATTAAAATTCAAGTTCAGCAAAAGTGACTTATTTTCGGCCAAAGAAAGAAGCCTCGGCAACCAAATTATAGAAAAATATTCCACAGAGCTGAATTCAAATAATGCAGTTGAAGGAACGGCAGCAACATCTAAGATCTCAACAACAAGTGAGGCTGTTTCTTCGATATTGGAACAAGGCGAGTGAAGCATTTGTTTTATTCTTATGCATATTTAAACTTCTATTATATGCCCACTCTCTCCTATACACCAATAACCAAAAGTAAAGAAAAAACAGTAAAAGATAACAGAGGAGAAAATTATACACATGCAGAAAGAAACTTGTGAAATTTCAACTCAACAATATTGAAAAGACTGCATACTGAAAGCATTGAGCTATAAATATAAGAGGAGAGAGAACTCAGCGGTCCGTCGTCTGCTCTGACCGCGTCACGCCTTGGGAAACGAGTACGGCAAAAGACGCACTCTTTACCGCTTATTAACTATCGGATCGCTTGCTTTATTGCCTGAAGCGCGGTGTTATCGATTCAAAAAAAGCGAGATCAAGCTTGCAACGTTTTACTAAACACTCTCTCAATAATTAATAAACGTTAACTGATGCTGAATCCGTTACCAACAGCTTAGATAGCGATATCTTTGGACGTGCAATCTTATTAAAGTGTGCATAGCAAAGCGATGGCTTTAGAGCAAGTTTTCAATCAAAAACACTTTATTTCCAACATTATCGTGTCCCACATATTTCAAGATCAATTGTTAGTATTTATTATCTTTTTTACAATGTTTTTGATGTCATAATGGGGAATATAATAACTGAAAATATAGGCGCTTATTTTTTTTAAAGATAGAACCAGTGGTGAAAGTTGACTCCAGTAAAATTTTCTGAAGACTTGACGAAATTTTCTAAAAGTATGAGCCCTCCCCCCTCCCCTCCCTCCACCCACACACACACATTCGTAAAAATCTGTAACTACATTTTTTTAAGCACCTCGCAATACTTACTCTTCAGAAATGAAAGAAAGAACCAAATAACGGATATCGGAAACGGCAGTTCAAAATTTTCGGAAACGGCAAATCAAAATGTTCGGAAACAGCAGTCTAAAATTTTTGGATCACAAGCAACCCAGAATAAAACTCATTATTTAAATTAATCTACATGATTTAAATTACATTACCATTACATCTAATTTTAAATATTTTTTATAAAAAATAAAATATTTTTGTGTAAAGATAAATGTTGATTTCTTGAAACAGGGAAGAAATGACAATACCTATAAATTCACAAGAAGCAATTTATTGTACAAAAATGTAAAAAGTACATAAAAACATAATTCAGTTACATTCATGACAAATATTGAGCTAAAAATATATTTTTTTCTTTTTCTTTTTAAATTTTGGGCTTTGGAAAATAAATAAAAATTTTGAAAACCAATGTATTATCTGTATAGCTCAATGACTGAAAGAGTCTAGAGATAGAAAATCAATTAAACTGACACGCAGACACAAAACTAAATAAATAATAAATAAACCTTTTACGTAAAAGAAATTTATAACTGAATCAAAGTGCATTGATAGCCTTTAACAGTTGGAAAATGGGAACAAGTTAAGTTTTTTGGCGAAAATATCAAAAAAGTGTATTCTCATGCCATCATTCTTCATCACAATATAGAATAACGTGCAATGACATTTTAAAATACAGTAAAAGTTTTTTGTTTCCGGAGAGAGATGATGTTTGAAATTTTTTTCAACGTAATCAGTGCTAGACATTCCTAGTCCTGAAATAAAGCAAGAGGACAATATTTCTTTCTGGAAATGCTTATGTGCTAATTGCTTTCTCATTAATGAACAAAAGTATAGAATTACTGTTCAATAAATAGTGAATTTGAATCCTTTAAAGCCCTGATTCATTTTACCCCACTAGTGACCCGTTTTACCCCACGCTATGGGATAAAATGGGTCATTGACAACATATTTTCTAACTTATTTATCGGTATCAATATTTTGTTTTTCCCAAGATATTTCACTTTAAATATCACAAGGAAGAGACATTTGCATATTCTGAGCAGTTTATTCACTGGTTGAATTAATATATTTTTTGCTGTCAGCCTGAATCCTTTTTGATACATTTTACCCCACCTGACCCTAATAACAATCCTTATAAAAAACCTTAGCACTTAATTGGAGGAGGTCTTTACGTTTATCTTAATGTTATTTTTGATCGATGGTTTCGGTACATTTTTTCAGTTGCATGAAAAAAATTGCTTTTCAATCCGAAAGAAGTATGATTTCAAATTAAGATTTATCAAATTATTATTTTTCTGTTAAAAATATCAGCTGAAACTTTTATTGAAAGATTCATTTTACTGCAGATTTTTAATGAAGTTTTGGTTGCTTTGCATATGGTTCATGTTGCACTTTTATTTACTGACATTTTTACTACGACCTCAATTTTGTCTTTTCGAAAACGTAGATTCATAGTAAAAAATACGAAAAAAATACGTGAAACAAACTGTCTTCAAATAAATCCTACTGTTTTTGTCCTTATGTTAGGCATTGTAGAAATACTGGTGCACGTATGCAAAGTAACTTTTGGTATGCTTTTAAAATGTTAAGGTGTTAATAAATTTCCAAAAAAAATTATTAATAAAATCACATAATTTAATAATCTTTTTTCAGCTTGATTTAAAATTTAATTATTCAAGCCGTAATTGCATTTCAAATTATTTTTAAACCTGTAAAAAAGCAGGGATTTCAAAATCTCTAAGCATAATCCAAAATTAGCTTATTTTTCAAAGGCTTGTGTTTAAGAGTACATTCAAGGGATATTCACTTGATATAAATCAAGTTAAATCTCACTTGTTTAAATTGTAACCAATGTGAAATATAAATGCCATAAATTAAAGCTTCATACAGATACTGTTATAATGCACTATAGTTTTTATTTTCTTATTTTTTAACGCCTTAATAATTTACACTTGTAGTGGGAGCAGAGCCTCTAACTTAATTTTTTCTGAGATGGAAAAATCTCAATTTGAGGAATGAAACTTCAATTTACGGAATGATGAAATAAGAACATGCATACATATTATACGTACAGAGCATTTAATGAGAAGAAATATTGGGGTGGTGGGGGGGGGGGGGGATCATCATTAAAAAACAATTTTGAAATAAAAAAAAGAAAACATAATAATCTCAATATTGCAATAATGTCTCCAAATACGGCAAAATGTCAATAAGTTTTGAAGAACTAGAAATTTTTTGGAATCCACAGTGACCTCCCAGCAGTAAGTAGAAGCCAAGCATGGAATAACCATGCACTGAATTTATCTTGTAAGTTTTGTGCCCTAATACAAATGCCTCACACGTCGTCTAATGCAAATACCAACATTCAACTTGTCGTTTCCCTGTTAACATATGTTTTTGATCAATTAGTCTACCTAATTACGTGTTTTCGCAGATAAGGCGCCACTTTTGAGACATGCGTCAGTGTTCGCCGGTGAATTTCTCTGAAAAAGGGAAAGGGAGAAGTAGATTAGATGTCTGTTAGTCACAGTTGGATCGCTGTGGTATGTGTTGAAATTATCGGGGGTGGGTTACGGGGGCGCAACTTCCGCTCTACTTTTATGTGTTAGAAGTTTGATCCCCTAAAGAACTTGCAGGGACCAGTTTTGGAAACGGATCGAAGAACTGAAAAAAATACGTAAGGTTATTATTTTGAAAATTTTGTTTGTGTATATCACGAGTGTGGTAAAACAGTACGTCATTTGTTAAACAAAGATTTTCCCCAAATATTAAAATTAAGATTTTTAGCTCTGCTACAGAATGCGTAAGGAGCCGTTACATACCGGGTAAAAAGAAAAAAAAAATGTGCGGAAAGGTTTTTAAAAGCTGCAGGAAAATTATGCATGATTCAAAAAACCTGCAGGATATTTGAATCGTTTATTTCGAAAAGATAACATCTCTATTTTGATCTCCTCTGTCTCTTTAGAAAATTAAACAGCGCACGGTTATATTTTTGAATGTCATAATCAATGGTTATTTGGTAAATTATTGCAGTAATTGTGTACTTAACTAAAGGCATTTTTTCATTGATTATGGCATTCAAAAATATAACCGTGCGCTGTTTAATTTTCTAAAGAGACAGAGGAGATCAAAATAGAGATGTTACCTTTTCGAAATAAACGATTCATTTGTGGAAACTAAAAGAAAAAGAAATTTGTGGATTTTCTGCAGATTATATTGAACACAAAGTGCAGATTTTTTGTCTTCTAAAGGTGTCCAGAACTTTAAAAAAAATTTCCCCAACATTTTCTGCAGATTATTTTTAGTTGGGATACACAGAGAGGTTTATACAAATGCATTAATGTTGAAAATAATTTATAATTAATCTCTTTATAAAACAGTAAGTACCCGCCCCTAAGCCAGGGCTAAGACAAAAACAAGCAATACACCACCAACTCGTTAATTTTTTCCATAGACTGCAGTTTCGTGCTTTTCAGCCCTCTTCAGCATGCAATAGGATTTACACGAGCTGGAGGCAGAAATCATCTTATGAAGCAAAGAGAGGTAAAAAAACTGGTAGCTAATGTAAAATTAGAATACCTAAGTGCGGTCGCTCGCTGGTATTCTAACTGTAGGTTACGTAACGAAACGTAAATAGCTCCAGGTTAGGAAAAGAGGGTGCGCACAATCTATCTTCACATAAAAACAATAAAAATCTGAACACTAACTATTAAATTTCGGGCAAAAAGACAAAAATATTTACTTTCGTAGATCAGTGATGAACGTGCTCGGCTTTTGATATACCGAACGCCACTAGGCTGGCTAAAATGGCTGCCATTTGTCCGCAGTATCATTCTATTTCATGAAGTATTGAAAAAATACATTTATCTTTTTTCTTAGCTTAACTATTTTAAAGGTAACAACTTAACCGCTAAAATTTTAGCCCCGCTCTCCCCTAATTAGCAAATCATGTATGTCATTACTTGATGACAAATACTCGAAAATAACATGCCCTCTAGAATTGGAAGAAGAAGAAGAAGTTGGTAACTTTTCTAGAAGCGATTAGTTGAATTTCTTTCACAATTTTCTTCCCCAGTACGTCTTTGGTTATTATTACCGTCGACTGTTATTATATTTCTGTTTAAATAAACATGTAGAGTTCCTTAAATCAGTCAATCAGGATAACTTGGAGCCTCAATTTCTGTTTTAAACTTCCCCACGCATATTTTCATAATATTGTCATCATTTTATTTTTGCAAAATAAAGACTAAAATAAAAATTCATTTCACATTTTTTGGATGAGTGCCATGACGGGTCTTCTAGTTAAAACAAAAAACTAATAAATTGAATTTATTGGAAAGTTTGAGATGTCGGGCAGAATGGTTCATATTTCCCATACATGACTGATGACTGTATGCAATTTGACATAGGAAATGACGATCAAAAAGATACCTACTCAAACACACACACACACACACACACACACCACACGAGTTAAACTTTATTTAGTTAACTTCCTTTACATTTATTGCACGGGCATCGCCGTGCGGGTACTGTTAGTAATCTGATAAAGAATAACCTTATAACCTTATAAAGGTAATAAATAATAGCCGCGCCAAGGGGGAGGTTGGAGGTGGGGGGCTGCCTGAAAGTGTTATACTGCCGTGCTAAGCGCAACAGTGGTACCTGCAGCTGAGCTCCAACTGAGATATTACTCTTTACCGCCACTATGTGTTTGATTCAGATGAAACTTTTTCAAAAAAAATTTTCAAATATTTCCCTTTCTCAAAGAACCACTTGGTGGCCATAACTCAATTATGTTAAAAAGTGCAGATACGACTTTTGTGTTTACTTAGCACGGCAGTATTTTATTTTGCGTTAATAAGCTGTTTATTTAAAAAACATTTTTTTTAAAGAGCATCGATTTTTCATTAAATTTTCCATTTTGTCGGATAATAATTATATTTTGCATTCTTGACCTTCAAGTTTCCATTCTACTAAAATACAATTAATCGCTTCTCATGACAAGGTCATGTTTTAGACAGTTAAATAAATGACAAAATCAAAAAAAAAAAAAAAAATAAGCTCAGTGAATGCCATCTTAAAGTTGGTTTCCACTCATAAGCAATAGAAGAAAGTTCTTTTATTCTTCTTTTCTTTGAGGCACTTTCTTTCTTGAGCTGACCACCCTGATTTGTCGTAATTCGATCGCTTGTGTAGGTGTCACTAGTGATCATTAGTCTTTTCAGCTGTTGTCAGATTGTTATAAGCACGAGTTCTACTTTAAAGGACCACCTGCTTTTTTTAACAAGGTTTTCCACTTATACTTAATTTGAAAAAATGGAACACATTTATTATAAGACAAACTTCATTTCACAGTTGAAGGGCTTGGAGGATGAAGGAGCTATGCTACATTTCAAAAAATGAACATTCTAGACAAAGGTAAGCAAATGGATACAGGTAAGCAAATAAAACTTGGTACATCAAAAAGCAGATGTTATTAGACCAATTTCATACGCACACTAACGACAAAACCAGGAAACAAAAGAGCTGAAACAACTGCGTCAATAAAACTTTGAACTTTAATTACTCACAATTTATATTTTGTCACATAACCCCTTCCTCTTCCAAGTCCTTCAGTTATCTTCCTTCAGCTCCGTTGTGCAAGGGTAGCTAGTTAACGAAACATTTCTAAATATGAATGAATTTCGTATTTAATTAACAAGTCCGAATATTTTAATTGCAGTTGTTAACCGTTTTTATAAAAAAAAATCTACATAAATGTTTGTTCATCCCATTAAAAATTTATTAAAAGTTTATAAAATATGAATGCAAGCAAAAGATCATAGAGCTAGAGATCTTTTAAAGAAACAAAGAAAATAACTTATTTGTCGGATAAACTGAAAAAATGATCTAAAGCTGTTGTTATATTATTTAATTAAGAAAAGGTATGATCAAATATTTCTGCTAATATTGCAAGAAGCGGCCCCTAAGAGGATAATAATGTACTCAGTTATTAAATACAATTACTATGCTTAGATCATTCCAAGGGAGGATTCAGTGGGTGGTCAAAGGGTCAGCTGACCCTCTGTGATAAAAAAACACGTTTTATTAGTTGCATTATTCATAAAAAATGCTAAATTTCATTTATTTAGAGAATTTTTTAATTCCAGTGTGAATTAAATGTAGATAATTTATAAATTGCAAATTTATATTTTTTCAGATAGTAAAATTTTACCAACATAAATAAATAATTAACTTAACATGATGTTATTGATATTATAAAAATAGTACTTGATGTCCTGTATTGTATATTTTAAAGAAGATTTAATTTTTTTTTTCATAATTCCTTTTCTTTCCACTTAATTGATAAGGTATAACACGCGAACCTCTAAAACTTGACTCTACTCACAAAAGTTCTGGATCCACCTCTGGATCATGCTATGGCTAACACAAAATTTCTCGTGCCGTAAACAAAGGTTACTTGGACCCTAGGGGGTTACTTGAGCCCTACAGTAAAATGATAAAATCTCGGTTTGGAACTATCGTTAGAAATTGCAGAGTGCTTCTATCTATGCTACAATGCAACGTTTCTTGGCAAAAACATCGTGACGTCAGCGTGACGTTTGCGTGACGTTAACCTATGAAAAACGAGCTAGATAAAACGTCACAGCCTATTTGGCGAATTAGAGAAAATCGCTGACTGCTTGTGAGCTCTTATTGGCTCCACCCGTAGTGACGTCACTGCCAAGTTAAGTTGCATTTTAGTATAGTGGAGAAACGAGGAAGTACGTGCAAGGCTTCAACTAATAAGTACCAAACCCAGATTTTATCATTTTCTGTAATGGGCTCAAGTAACCCCCTAGGGTCCGGGTAAAATTAGCAATTTTAGTTTCTTACTGTAAAGTGAGAAATTTTAGTTTATTACCGCAAAATTTAGCTGCTTTATACTGTAAAACAACAGTATAATACTGGCAACAGAGGTTCCAGTTAAAAGCTGTAAAATGCACTGTAAATGCATACGCACTGTAAAATGAGCACTTTAACAGTTTATTACTGTAAAATAAGCTATTTTTGCTGTTTATTACCATAAAATTAGCTGTATTATACTGTAAAAACAACATTCATTTTTTACAGCGTAGGTTTCAGTTTTCAAGCACACTTGATACTCATTTTATCTACTCAATTGAAGGCATTAATGGTTGCGATATAACAAGGACAACATTTGTAAGAAACATGAAACGATCCAGTAATGCCTTATGCGGTAACTCTATTAGTGTCTTTGCGTCACACTCCATTCTTTATGTCCAATATAAACATAAATAAGTGACTGAAAGCGTTTGAGATTTTCTCAGAATTCAAAAACCGATTTTCAACTATAATGTCTTAAGCTCATTGAACGTGATAAACAGATTATGCGATGATTGCGACAGTCAGAAGTGCTCATAAATTTTGGTAAAAGTTTTAT
>JAXGGA010009864.1:2500-49496 GCA_038373865.1 Uloborus plumipes
TGACCTCTGGTACTGACAATGTTTCTCTCTTTTTTCGCGCAATAATAGGAAAGGGTAATTTGCAGCTGATGCAAGTAGGAATGTTTTTTCAAAGCGACTACGAAGGTAATGAAACTCAATTTAGGGCCAATTACCCTTCCAATTAACCGAAAAGAGGTAAACATTGCAAATGTTGTAGGGCAACTCATCAGATTTGCATTACATCACATACAACATTCTTGTTATCTTATTCCGGTGTTGTTATCTTTCTGTATTTTGGTTACATTATTGCATTACTGTTATCTTGCAACATTGTTACGCTATTACTAGAGCTCTGATTATATGCACGAACAATCATGAAAATATTCATGCGTGTATGCAATACAAATGTAAATATGCACTAAAAACTAAATGTGCACTTCCTTTTAATCAAGCCAAGAAGACTGTCACACTTGAATAAAAAAATAGCTTCTCTATTTTTTTTCCTTTAGTACAAAGGCGATAAATACATGTTAGAGTAATAGGAAAGTATCAACCAATTAAATATTCTTACTTTGACTACTAGATATTGTTAAGAGACTTATAACACAAAAATTGACCATCTCCGAGTTTTATGGTTGAGATTTTCAAGCATTCTGTGCCGTGAAAAACACAAAAGTCGTATCCACAGCTGAGCTCAAAATGAGAAACTGGTGTTTAAAGTTTTACGCCTCCATCTATTTGATCTAGATTTCACTTTTTCAGAATTTTTCTAAAAATATTTCCCATTCACAAATGGGAGTAAAACATTGTACATGGTGAAATATGTTATGAAGAACCGTCTCGTTATAATAACTCAATTTTGATTTAAAAAATGCAGGTACGACTTTTGTCCTTAGCAGGGTAGTATTACAATCTAATTTATTTTTAGACTTTCAATTTAGAACTTATAAAACGAAATTATAACCTAATCATTTAATAGCTTTGGATTAGTCAAATCATCCAATATTTAGCTTGAAGTATAAGACCATTTGCACTTAAAAATGAGTAACCTTTCAAGAAAGTCTGATGAAAATGTATTTCTACTATTGTGTAACCTTTCAAACAATTTTTCTGTAAGCTTGCAAGAGATTTTGGTGTAACATTACACATAAATTAGCGAAACGTTACAACATACTAATATTATTATACTGTAACCTTCCCAGTTAAAAGTTCTTCTATAACTTAAATCCATAGATGATTTTTCAAATTTATTATGAAATAAGACATTTTTACATATCTTTACAAAATAGATACAAATCAAATGAAACTCGAATCGCTCGCAGTTTGTTCTTGTAAACTATATATATTTATTCACAGAAATTTGATTACTATTTCAAATACTCAACCTAGAAGTGAAGAACTTAGGAGTTAGATATGAATAGTAAATAAACAAAGAAAAAAAAAGAGTTCTTATGAAACAGATCCAAACGAGACTATTATAAAGATGTTAAAAAGGTGATAAATATTTCTTTGGTTAAAAAAATTGCTAATTTGAACCAAAAAAAAAAAAAGAAACGCTCAGGAAAAGAAATAACTGGTAAAATGAGTCCAGGTCAGTTTTTTCCTCTCCTAAAATCAGATCTGAAATTTTGCAAATGTTGAATGTGTAGTAGCAGTCCGTAACTTATCGAAGAAACAATTTTATGTTCTCTGAAGGGTAGGAAACTTTTAGTATACGAACTGAAACAAGTGAAGTCATAAATGCAGGAGATTCATTTCAGTTTTTCATGAATCTTTGAGCTCCTTATGAAATAGAAAAAGCAGTCATGACTCGTGACTGGAATTGTAAAAAAAATATTTCTCTACATTTCCCAAATTCTTGTGTGAAGTTTCTATAACATTTGCAGATGAAAGCACGTAAATTCTATTGAAAAATGGAATCCATTCATCGCACCAACAAAAGTTAAAAAGCCAGATATTGCTCAATGATTTGCAATTCAATGGAATCTGATATTGAGCCTTTTGAAAGGTCTGATATCTCACAAAAAAGTCCATGTAATAAAAAAGTACGTTGTTAGAAACTTCTCGTTCTGGCGTAAGTTTTAAACACTTTTCTCTTCGACGAACACCGAATCTGGTCCTACAGACATACTGGGCATAGAGGTGACGAGAGAGATAGTAGTACGCACCCCAGTTGAATCGTCATGCTGCTGTTGGGGTGGGTTCCCACCACTGAAACTAAGAGCACGTGGTCTTCTGCACAGAAGTACAGTTTTATAAGCTTGGCGATATTGCTTGTTAGTGATTCCATATATAACCGGATTGATGCAAGCGCTCAAATAAATCAGTAGGTATCCCACGATGTGCAATTCTGGTCTCTGTACGTCTTGATCGGAAACCTGTAAGAATAAAAGAGTACTTATGCAAATAAGAAATTTCTGGAGTTTATTATATATTATGGAATTTCCACAGTTTATGCTATTTTTTTAAGTTAGTGTTGGCTGAAGATATTGTAGTTCGAATTCAAGCGAATGCAAAAAAGAAAAGCGACGGCGATAACGACAGAGATGAAGAATTTGAAATTGAACAACCATCAACATACACACAATGGCTCTTATGTGTAAAAAAAAATTTAAACCTTTTTTCGAAGCCTGGCGGGAGGGGGAGGGGAGGGGTGGGGGCAAATGACGAAATTTTTCGAACCATGGGTATTCCTCGACAACAATTTCACAAAAAAGGAACAATAACACAAATCAAAGCAAATTATCCAATATCTTTGGTGCTGTACGGCACATAAACAAAAAAAAATAAAAATAAATGTTCGTAATTTTTTTAAAGCTTTATCTATTCTACGGAAGATTTAATGTTGAGGGTGATTGTTCTTGTGAACAAAATAATCACGATGCGAGCGAGAGGAGTTTTGGAAAGAGCATCAGCTTTTTATTAAATTGTGTGAATTTTGACACGGGCATTGCTTCGAAAATGTAGTTTTGAGTCTTTCTCTGATCAGTGAAACGAAAACGATTGTGTTTCACATAATCGGTGATTATCTTTAAAGTTTACTCTTTTCTGCCACTCAAGGTTGGAATTAAATTTTTGATTATATAGAATTAAATACTATTAAAGTCGATGCGTACAACCACCCACCAATTTTATTGTATCAAAATAGTATAAAAGTATACCCAGTGTCCTGTGTATTAAAAAATCTACAAATGATTACTAATCAATCAAAGCCATAGTTATTAAAAGTATTTTATAAAATTATTTTTAAAAAATGACAAAAATATTTTTTTCTTCGTCTCCATTAATTTCTTACGTAATTGACTCCTCGAGTCTTTACCCAAAAGTAATTTCTAGAATGCAAATTTTCTCAAATATTGGTCTCTAATATTTTATAACATAAAAATATTTATGAGTTACACACTGCAATAATTTGTAACATAAGTCTTTGAAAGAATTTTATTGTTTGATAATTAGCGTGAACAGTATATATGGAGCATTGTCAAGTTCCATTGTTTATTTTCATTCACTTGCAAAAAAAAAATGTTTAAAATTAACTATGCATAAAAAGCGAGTGGAATTGGAAAAGTGATGTCCTCCTAACTGCGGTTTAGAGAGTGGTGTTTTTATAGTTAGAAGGAATTGTTATAAGAGACAAAAGATGTTTTCTTAGAAAATAACATAGCAAGACCCATCAACTATTATTACAGCCTTAATGCTTTGAATTTACGTAATTTTGAGATTTTTTTTCAATTTAAATAACATACCGGCAATATAAACCATTTCACGAAAATAATAACAAGCTGCTCTCTCAAAGTGAAAGGAATCGTGCAGGTAAATAGGCACATTCAGATATAATCAACTTTTTATTCCAGTCTAAGGTAGTTTTCAGCTTAAAAGCGAAAGTATTAAGAAGTAAATAGGTATCTATCACAGAATCAGCAAGAATGTGAATGCTCAGAAAATACCGGTTTGAAGTGTTTTAAATCATTGGGTACGAGTCAGACAAGATCCAACCATGTTACTCAGGACAATCTGTCTGCAATTATTCTTCAATTTCTCGGAGTAAAATGTGATTCGTTAGATGTCAGTGGTGGTTGAAAGAAAGTAGCCAAACACTGGGGATGAAGACCAAATTTGCTGTTATGAGTTATCTTGATGACGCTTGAGCTATTTTACATCCCGGACAAGCTTAACGCTGCTTGGCTGACCGATTTTATAGCACTCGTTTAACATGGAATTTCGTACCGGTTGGATTTTCAGCTACATAAGGCAATGATAGCGATTTGTTCTGCTCTACCATTTCAAACAGTTTACAGAATTATTGACTTCTGGCTGCCTTTATGTAGTTTCCGCCCCTCGTAATGCAAATATCAGTGCTTAAAGTAAATTCGCAGTGCAAAGCATAAAGGCGATAATCTGCTGTCAAGGACAATGACATGTCGAAGATCCTGGTTTTCAGCTCTACGTGTGCCATAAAAAAGGACTTATTCAACGGAGAATTATGAATGAAATAAAAATTATTTATTCCACTTTTTTTTTTTTAAATTTTTTTAATCATGTATAGAAATGTAAGATTTGAAATGTGCGATTGTAATGGAGGAAAATTAATACATGTTACAAACGTCAGTTTTTCAATTGGATGACAAAAAAAAAAAAGTTAATATCAAGATACTGTTATTCTCAGCAGGTATTCAGCGGTTTTCACCACTTTTCTTGGAAATAAACCAACCCCAAGTTCATATTCAGCCAATAAAATAAACTATGACAAATATTTTAGCTCTCACACTAATATATTAACAGAGGAATCTTATGAGTGAACCACGGAAACTTTTTTCAAAACCACAGAAATAAAATGTTGTTTCCTTACCTGTGTTTAAAATTTTATTCTTACATTCATTTGATTTTTTATTGTATGCGAACTTAAAACTAAGGTGAATTAAAATGTTTCGTTACAAATATAATTTAAAATGTGTGATATGCTGACAAATTTGATGTTATGTTGTTATTTAAAAAATAAAAAGCACTCTCATGCTTAAATATATTTAATGGAATGTACGATTTATCTCTCACCTGTCACAGCTCGTAAGTTATATTGTACCTAAACTAGTTTAGTCCTTCTAGAACTCAAGTGAAATGCCATTTGAGTACGCTTCTCACGAAGAAAGGGATGAACAACAATTGAACGAAGAAAAACAATTTAAGGGCTTCTATTGCTTCATTTCTCTATTGCTATATTTGTTAAGTTTATCATTTTGGTACTTTCTTTAATTACATGTGACACCGAATGCCGAGTCAGGAGGGCAATAACATTAAAACCGAAGCTGGCCCTAGACAGTGAGTAATAGCAACAAAATTCTATCGTTCAGATTCGCGATTGTGCAATTTTCTCAATCTGTTGTCATTGCACGCAGCGACGAAGTCTCTATTGTTATTGCTCTTGATGAGAAACTACACTTGAATTAAGGGCATAGTGTGACTCTGATAAGTTGAGTTAAAGTTGATAATGTTAACCTTTTTTCGGGCAATAGAGAAGGTAATTGGGATGCTTTTTGCAGTAGTTTTTGCATTATACCCTAACTAACCAGGTTCACGCAATAGTTAATGGAAACATAGTCATTTTGATCGGCAGCAAGAAGAATCTTAAACATTTCTTACTTTTACGATAGTTATTGGCAAGTAACAAAGCAGGAAGGAGCAGAAGATGATGAGCACCATTCTGGTGACTCGCCACTCTTCTTTTCTTCGCTTGGCTTCCCTGTCCTTCCTTTGAGCACTGGTCTCTGTAGAGGAATGCTTTTGGACACGAGTAC
Organism: Uloborus plumipes; assembly: GCA_038373865.1. Classification (NCBI taxonomy): domain Eukaryota; kingdom Metazoa; phylum Arthropoda; class Arachnida; order Araneae; family Uloboridae; genus Uloborus; species Uloborus plumipes. Next base: position 8,254 of record JAXGGA010009864.1, read on the forward strand.
GACTTCGACGCACAACCCAAAATATTCGAGCATAACATATCGCAATGGCAAGACAAGGTACAACGAATCCAAACACAAAGAGAAATGTCTTCGAAGATTGGCCGTCTGTTTCCAGGATGGAACAATTGAGGATGGCTGGGTCGTAACCAAAACGACCCCATTTGCCAAGTAGCGTAGGAAGAATCATCGCTGTTGCGAAGCCCCAGATGAATACTACCATGGCAGCAATGTAACGTTTTCTATAAACCTACATAAGAAGTAAATAAATAATAGTATACTTCATGAAAATTCTGATCATATTTTATGTAACGAACTATACATTTATCATTATCACATTAAGTATTTCATTTGATAGCATAAGTACATAAATGAACAATGTTTTGTTTTGATAGCGGTTTTAAAATAAACTATAGCAAGAGAAAATGGTTGACGCAAAGTTCTAATGAGTATTTACTGGAATAAATAAGATGGTAACCTCAAGTAAAATATATTTTCACTTTTCAGGTTATCAGATTTCGTTCTTATATTTGAGCACTTTAAAAATAATTGAGAATCATTACTTGATCCCATATTCTATCATAAAAGCCAGCAAATAATTTGAGGAAATCAAAATCCGTAAAATAAAAACCAAAATAGTATAGAATTAACGAGGAAGGAGAGAATTCATCTAACCCACGGAAAAAAGAAAAGAAAAGACGGGACTAATAGATAGGAGGGATTAGGCACAGTTGCCCCCCCCCCCCCCCCTTTTGTTGAAGCTTGAACCTTTCGTTTGAAACAATAGTCCTAAACGATTTCACTTTACTTGTTTAGAGCAGTCTCTGGTTCACCAAACCGCTATGCCGTTTTTCAAATGTATTTATTCTAATAAAATATTTTGAAGAAAGCTCAAAATTAGGTAGAAAGATCCAGTCTCTTTTAATCAGGGAGACTTGTTACTGGGGGGGAAAATGTGTCCTTACAAGTTTTTTAAGCAGAAGTTAAACATTTATTTTGGCGAACGAGTTTACTCATTAAAAAAAAGTTACTCCTATCAAATTAAAAAATGAAGCAAAACAAAAACAATAGCTATTAAATCTAATATTTTTTTTTAACAAACAAAATAAACTCAGTATTAAGTAAATAACTGACATTGCTAAAGAAACTCATGCTTTTTCACTAGTCTTGATTTAACGTTAAAAGCGAAAACTAAAAAATAAACATAAAAAACACTGTTAAACGCTTATGCATATACTATTAGTAACGTCACTAAGTGTCTAACGTCAAAAACTATGAAAATATTTTAAAATTGAAATCGACAATCGGCTGAAATTAGTGATTTACAAGTCAAGAAAAAAACCCCGCTCTTATGCCAAGTTTTACATAAAATGCGCTCACAATTTATATTAGCCTTTTGTATTTTAGCTAAGTCACATAAATAAGAGCAAATTGTTAGAAAAATGTATTTAATTTTATATTCTTTTTCTACGGGTAATTGGGTGAGAGGAGGGGTGCTACCACAAATGCCAGCCATGACAGCCATACTACGCCACTGATATGCACACATACATATATAATCAACAACAAAATAATTAATAGGGGAGCCAGGTAACTCCATAGATGAGTACTTAACTAGTACTGTTGATCAAAAGAAAACTTAATTATTAGTTACATGGAAATTTCAGTTTTTGGAGTTAGTCAAATGAATGTTTGAACTTCATTTGTCCTATGCTGACTCTCATTAATATCCATTTAATTGGTTTATTTTGTTTATTATTATCATTTTTTAAACTGAAGCATTTGTTAAAGCAAATATCTAATGAGTTCGAATCAATTACTCCTTCCTCATCCATACAATAAATGTTATCGCTGACTATCTCTTCAGAGAAAGTTGATTCGTGTTAGTCCCTTCCCAAAACTTTTTTTTTCGATTTTTATATGAATTTTGAAAATATTATAATTTTTGTGAAAGGACTATTACAATATTTGAAAAGAATCGTGAATATTCTTTTAATGATAATGTCAAGATAATTTTTCCTGGCATTGAATCTTTTCGAGATCGATTTTTTTCCCAAAGTATATCTTTTGTAATAACTCCTTTAGCATCACGGCTCTCTTTCATCGTCATGAGTTTGTGTGTACTACAACTCAAAGAAAAAATGCGTTCGTCTATTCGCTAGGGGGCTTTATTATACATAATTAAAATCAATCGGAATTCATATTGAGTTTTCATTGAAAATTGTTTTTTGCCCAAATATTTTCTGTGTTAAAGTAGTTTAACGGTTTAACTTGAATTTTATAATCAGTTTTTCAGCATACGTTCGAAATCCATTTTTGTTCTAAGTATTTTATCTCAGGGTAGTAAAAAGTTCAGAAGCTATAGGGAATTATTGAAAAATAGTGATAATAGAAGAATTCAACAGTGGCTTTATTAAATTGAGTGTGCTTCTCAGAATGATTTTTTTTTTCCAATTAGGAGTAAAAATTACAATTCACGGCTTCTTCCTATATGTGTTCTATAAAAAACGCATTTTTTCTAAAATGCACATAAATATGAAACGAAATACATAGAATGTTTTTAAATGTTTTAAAAAGAAAAGTTTTAAATTATGTAGTGTCGTAAACTTGAGAAAACGTATACATTGTCTGAAAAAAATCATCATAAATTTTAAGAATGGCTTTGTGTTAAGGATTATGTAACAAGAAGATTATAAAGGCTTTTCATAATCAAAAAATTTCAAGACTTGTGTAATTTTTGTCTCTTAATTAGTAGTAAGTGCCAGTTTAATGCCCCCCCCCTTTTTTTTTTTGGTGAAAGAAAAGACATATTCGAACATGTTTTCCAGATAGGTTTCTGCATAGACAATCGCGCAAAGCCAATGAAGTAGCTGAAAAGCTGAAAGAGAGTATTCACTTGCACAACTTTTTTTTTTTTTAACTGACATACCAGTCTCTATCATAGTAGATTCAGAGCACAGTTTTGGGGAAAAAATTTAAAAATAGCGAAAGACTGCAACAGAAGTAATTCCCCCTCCATAGACATGCCTGCAAGTATCTTCAGTTGTAACAACATTTAACTTTATAAAAAATTACAGTAAACAGTGCAAATATTATTAGTGCTTGAAAGTTCTTAAGTAAAATTCATTTAAAGCCAGCTAGCTCAGATTTATAGCTTGTAAAACATCTTCCATCCCCTTTATAAGTGTAATGCATCGATATTAAGTTGTGCGCTTGAATTTGTAATCCTCAATTAAAGGGAATAAATGAAATTAGTTCATGAAAATACAACACCTGTTTATAAAATTGTTAATAAACATATTTAATTATGAACGGTGATCAATTGTATTGCTATATTACCTTAACAAAGCATTTATAATTTAAAGGGGTAGAATTAACGTCCACACAAGGCAATAGCAAAATCAATGTTTAAAATCTTGAAGATGGTATTAGAACTAGGAAAAGTTGCTGTTTTTTATTGCTCGGTTACCATGTCATTATAATTCCCCCTCCCCCTGCATCCATCGCAATAAAGATGATTAGCGGCTATATTTTTCTCCACTTTACTTTCTCCCAAATTATTTTTTCTAATAACTCTGTTGGTTACATTCAAGTTTTTATGAAATGAAAATTATATTTAAATGCGCTTGAAGAAAATAAAACTTATGTATAATGCAGAAAAAGAAATGTTATTTTTTTACGAAGTAAGAAAACAAAAACAAAAAAAATATATATATTGACTAGTTAATCAATATAAAAAGTAAAAAGCATGAAATAAAAAAAAATAATAATAATTAAAAGAAAGAAAAACATTGACATTTTAAAATGCTTTTTATTGCTTATTAGGGTAATGCTCAGTCCTTATGGACTGTTACTAAGCATGTAAAATATTTTATCAGGATTTTGTTAAGCGTCTTTAACAAAATAACTTATTACTAACTCTTGTGGCTTTTTAGAAATTAATTCAAAATATTGTAATATCCAATAAATGACTATTGATTTGTATGAATTTCCTATACTCATATTTTCAATATGACTATAGGAAATTTATACACTGCGATGCAAAAGTTTAGACAAAATGCAAATATGTGAATAAAAAGAAAACTATTCAACGAAATGCTTTCAAATTTCTACTGCAGATACACAATATGGTCCCAAATACGTGTCTGGAGTTCTTATAACTATAACTGGAATAAAATTTTGGATATTACAAAAGATATTTTTTAACATTGTTACAAAATACTAGTTAAGGATTCCGGGCTGTTGTGCCGTGTTCTGAATGGCTTTAATCCATACGTTGATGTCGTTGATTAATTTGGCGACTGATGCAAAATTTCGAACTGATGCAAGATTTTAAATTGAAAACGCAGCGCCCTCTACCTTCCGGCTCGAGATTGACATATGACTGGATGCCAAAGCTTGTTAACTTTTACTTCTTCCTCCTTCTTGTTAAAATTATTTGGGTGTTTGAAAATTTCAATGGCCTCTCTATTCAATCTGGGGAAATAATTTGAAGTCCGTGAAATTATTTTGGCCTCTTTGAATTTTATATCATGGATTCCATTACTGAAAGTGTGCTTTGCGATCGCCGATTTTTCAGTCTGACCCAGCATTTTCAGTAATGGAATCCATGATATAAAATTCAAAGAGGCCAAAATAATTTCACGGACTTCAAGTTATTTCCCCAGATTGAATATAGAGGCCATTGAAATTTTCAAACACCCAAATAATTTTAACAAGAAGGAGGAAGAAGTAAAAGTTAACAAGCTTTGGCATCCAGTCATATGTCAATCTCGAGCCGGAAGGTAGAGGGCGCTGCGTTTTCAATTTAAAATCTTGCGTCAGTTCGAAATTTCGCATCAGTCGCCAAATTAATCAACGACACCCACTGAAGATGACCGCCGCAGTTGCGATCGAAACGTATGGATTAAAGCCATTCAGAACACGGCACAACAGCCCGAAATCCTTAACTAGTATTTACTCCGGCCGTGAAAGCCTTCATTCTTACATTGTTACAAAAGTTTAGACAATAGTCAGATTTTATGCAAATATCCCTTGAAATGTGATTAGTGGTGGAAATGCGGGACTGTATTATTCATTTATAAAGTGCAGAGATTGCTGAATAGATAATCAAAATCTCAAAAGCTCTTTAGTTTTCGTGTAAAGAAGATGAGAAAGTTTGGAAGCCGAAATTTGAAAATTAACCTACTTTATTAACTTTTTGTCTTTTAAATCGGCTCTAGTATGGTAGTACATTGTTTTTCACTTGTGGAGAGCAAATTCAGACATGCGTATCGATCAAAAAGTCCAAGAAAAATTATATTTCTTAAGGATGAAGGAATTGAAAAAACAGCTCAGACTGACGATTCGCCCCTTAATCCTACAAAACTTCAACTTGGGTCAAAAACAGCACGTGACAGCATAAGTAGATGAACAACTGAATCGGAATGCATTAAAAAAACAAAGAATTGTACCTGAGCCTTTTCGGACAGAGTGTCCCAAATAAGCCAGATTTTAATGTGAAAAGCAGCATATGTATCATCGTGACTAAAAAATGAATGGTACTTACTTTGATAAAAATTATTAAAATTGGGATGGCCTAGATGGATTATAATTCTTTTCGCGGGACTTGAGAAATATCCAATGACCATATGCTGTGCTGCTTTTACCAATAAAATCTGGCTTATTTGGGACACTCTGTCCGAAAAGGCTCAAGCACAATTCTTTGTTTTTTTTATGCATTCCGATTCAGTTGTTCATCTACTTATGCTGTCACGTGCTGTTTTTGACCCAAGTTGAAGTTTTGTAGGATTAAGGGGCGAATCGTCAGTCTGAGCCGTTTTTTCAATTCCTTCATAATTAAGAAATATAATTTTTCTTGAACTTTTTGGTCGATACGCATGTCTGAATTTGCTCTCCACAAGTGAAAAACAATGTACTACCATACTAGAGCCGATTTAAAAGACAAAAAATTAATAAAGTAGGTTCATTTTCAAATTTCGGCTTCCAAACTTTCTCATCTTCTTTACACGAGAACTAAAGAGCTTTTGAGATTTTGATTATCTATTCAGCAATCTCTGCACTTTATAAATGAATAATACAGTCCCGCATTTCCTCCACCAATCACATTTCAAGGGATATTTGCATAAAATCTGACTATTGTCTAAACTTTTGTAACAATGTTAAAAAATATCTTTTGTAATATCCAAAATTTGATTCCAGTTATAGTTATAAGAACTCCAGACACGTATTTGGGACCATATTGTGTACTTGCAGTAGAAATTTGAAAGCATTTCGTTGAATAGTTTTCTTTTTATTTACATATTTGCATTTTGTCTAAACTTTTGCATCGCAGTGTACAAAATAGTCGTATTGTAATGTTCTGTGTCGTAGGTGTTGAATCTTACGAACTATTAGAAAGTATCTGAAATGCCGGCAATATAATGCTTTGTGACAGTTTAAAATGACAATGCTCATTGACCGGGCCCTGTGAGTTGCAGTTTAGTCTTCAAAATAAATCGACGAAAAAAAAAAAAAAAGAAAAAAACCACGGCGAAGAAAAATAAAAAGCAGGACGTACCTTTGCATAAAGTGAAGGATGCACGATGAGGATATAGCGATTGATGGCAATGGCTGTAATGGAAAGCAGGGAAAGTCCCACATTGACGTATCTGAGGAAAGGGAAGAGGACGCACAATGTGTCACCGTGGACCCATCTGTGATTGATGAACCTGGAGGCCGAGAAGGGGAGGTTGATGCAGCAGAAGATGAAATCCGCCACGCTTAGGCTGATGATGAAGGCAGCTGTCGCGCTGCGGACGCGTGGGCAACGCACCAGGGCGATGATTGTCAGCGCGTTGCCCGTGAGCCCCACGATGATGATCACGATGACGCAAAAAGCCGAGAAGTACAATAGCCCTCTTCGCTCGAGGATGCTGGGCAAGGTGGTGATCGGGTCGATCGAGGGCCAGTCTTCGTGTGCGAAAGCCATCTTCAAGTCTGGAAGGCTCCTGGAAGAGTGTTCATGGTGAAGTCAGGAAATATACAGCACTCAATCATGATCCGCCTCATTTAAAAGAGATATAAAACTTAAGAATGAGCATGCGAAGATTCCTTTACTCCCGAATGGGAATTTTGATCAGATTTATGCGCACGTAGATGGCATTTATTTGGGCTGGGATTGTTTTCTTTGCTCCCCGGAAAAAATGATGAGTAGTTAAGATAAAACGATGCTGTATCTGACTAGCCATGCGCTTAATGTGCGAATTCGAAAGCTGCACGAGGTTTCCGTGTAATTTGTAGCTTAGTATCACGTCGATGAAAAGCAAGCACTGTTTCTTGTGTTGGTATGATTGATGACACTTGAAACAAATAAGTGCATTATTACAGATATGTAGCTTTTATCAATATCTGGAACTTACTCGTTAGATTGCTTTATTTGGTAGGGAAGTTTGAGACTTTCTCTTTTGCTAAATATGATTTACATGGTTATATTCGTCGCTTTATTTTGTTAATATTTTATTTAAGTTCCCAAGTTACGTAACCGTCTCATTTCTTCTTCTTGTTGATGATTATATTTTATTGTTTGTAATCATATTTATTGCTTTATTTTTTGGATATTTTACTAAAGTTTCAAGTTTTATTTTGGCAAATGTAAAACTAGAAAAAGGAAGTTTTTAGAAGCAAATAATTTGTAGCTTAGTATCACGTCGATTTAAGGCAAGCACTGTTTCTCATGTTCATATAATTGATGACTGTAGTGAATAACTTGAACAAATTAACTTGAAACAAATAAGGGTATTATTACGAAAATGTAACTTTTATAAATATTTGGACTTTACTCATTTGGTTGCTTTACTGGGACAATTAGTTAGACTTTTACTTTAGCTAAATACAATTGCATGATCATATTCACATCGCTTTATTTTGTTCATATTTTACTAAAGTTTCCAGTTGTGAACTGTCGCATTATCTCTTTTTGCTCTTGAGATGCTTTTCCTTTGCGAACTGTCTCATTATCTCTTTTTGCTTGACTTTTATTGATTTATAATCGTATTTATTTAACAAGCACAAACGGATGAATAAAACGAATAAATTAAATAAAATGAGTTATAAAACATTAAAATTAATGTAAGAAAGTTACAGCAAACAAACATTACGTTTTTAATATTGATTTCACGTTTGCAATATAGTTAGTCAATCTAATGTACTTATTTTGTTTCGACATAATTTATAATACAGGAAATATTTAAGTCATTTCCTTCTTCTCAAATATTTTCCTAATTTTATTTTACACACTAGTCAAACTTTCAGTATTTTTTCTGGTACTACTAAGCTTAAAAATTAAGTACCCTCATTTTCTCGACAGTTTCGTGAAAAATAGAAAACATTGAAAACTGCGTTATAAATATTTTCTAAGGTCAATAATCAATCATAAATTTTTTCATAATTCGTACAAGTTGTACAGCTCCACTCTCATATATTTCATTTATTTTCAATAATCATTTATTTTCAATCTATTTAAAATTTACACCTTCCCTTCTTCTTTTAGAGATAATAGCTTAATATTTTCCCTCACGTTTTTAGTTTCGTTTTCCCAGACCCAAGATAAATGATAAAGATTGAACGTTTGGAATTAATTGTACAATAATAATTTTAAATAATACAGATGCTTTTTTCTTTTTCTTTCATGAGTCATAGTTCTGTGAGCCTCTCTTCTTCATTTTCAGTGACATTCTTTTCCAAACTATGCCCCAATTCCTTTTTTAAAAACGAATCGCTTAAAACTGCTGTTCCTCATTTTTTGCATTTTAAATGCAGTCGAATCTCGTTAAAAAGAACTCCAAGGGACTTGAAAAAAAATCAATTCCTCTTAGCCGCAGCTCGTCTTATACGAAAAACAATACACTGAAAATGGGAGGATGGGGACCCAAAATGTAGTTCGCTTTAGCAGTAATTTGCTTTAAAAGTGTTCGAATTAACGAGGTTCGAATGTATACTATTTTTAGAGATGAAATGCTCAATGTTTTCCCCTTGCTTTCATAATGTATAACGAATGCTCAAACTAGTTGCACAAATGAGACAGTTTTACGTATATATTTGCACTTTATTCCCGAAATTTTAAATTTTGGTTTTTAATTGTGATATATTCGAATAAGGAACGATTATGTATTATAATGTGAAACATTAGCTTTCTGTCACACTCGCAACTCGTGCAAATCCCTGTTCTTGAAGTACAAAAAACTTTTTTTTAGAAAGTTAATACAGTGAGAACCAGTTGATTTCATCAGTGGTTAATTGAATCGGCCAACTTAATGAGTCAAATCTTCAAAACAGAACTTTAAAGCAAAAAACGGTTTCATTAAATTAGCCGCTTTATGGAATCAGCCACTTTATTACATCAAAACTGTTTCAAGCAAACGTAATTCCAGTAAGTGGTGGCCACTGTACTTCATATTATGATGCATAATGGCTCATAATGTAGAAACATAACACAATTACAATCTCAAGTTTCAAAATATCAGGAACAATGTGCAAATGTATGAGTAAAAATGTTATCCTCTTGTATAGGGATTTAGCGGCCTTCCCGCGAAGTTGATAAGTGTGGTCCGTTATTTTATCAAATAAAAAGCAAGAAAAGTGACAATGCCACAAAATATTCAGAAGCTTCTGAAAAACATGCATTTAATAAAATAAGCATCAACTAATAATAACAGCTCTTATGGGTTTGTAATTGAAGGGGCGAGTGGATAAAGGTGATATGTGACAATTTTTGAAAAACTTACTTTTTACCATGGATGAAGGTGATAAGGTAATAATTTTTTTTGAAAGCTTTTTCTAGAAATTAAAAAATGTCACATATCACCTTTATTCACTTTCCCCTTCAATTATGTTTGTGAGTTGACACAATTGAACACACACTAATTTGAATTTGTGTAAATCGGGGAAATTCAAATGTCACATATCACCTTCATCCACTTGTCCCTTCAATTTTCTTTCCTGTTAAATATTTTTCTATACTATTTTAAAAAAAATAAAATATTTTTAAATTTTACATATCTTCTGGCCCGCGAGAACGGTTTAAATTGAGGTCTTAGTGGGAAAAGGCTGGGCAAAACTGCCTTGAAGTTAAAAAATAATAATAAATAAATAAAAATTAATAAAAAAAACTTTATTAACTACTTCTTCGTAATAGTGTTAATCAATCTTACCTTTTTTTGTCATTACAGTAATAAATACTATTCCATCAATATCTCACTATAATATCCCATTCTTTTCCAATGACACTCTTTGTTTTGCTTCGCTTCTTTTAAAAGATGTATCTCTCATGTTTCGCGTCTTAAGCATCGCGTCCTTTCTCTTTCGTTCGCAATGTCTCAGAAGTGGAAAGAATACTCCGATAAGATAACTCTTTCCTGAACGTTTTCCTATTTGACTGATGACAAAACCTTTTTATTAGACTGTGACATACTGATAACTGAGCAAAGTTTATTTATCCGTGTCTTCGAGTAAATAAGCGTCAATGGAAATGTAACCGATACCACACTGATTCACTTTGTTTATTTATTGGGACGGATAAGGTCAGAATAGGTTCCTTGATTTTTCCCTCTCTTTTACATTTAATCCGGCTGAAGAATAGTCAAATTCATTTGTGAAAGAAGTGTAAAGCTTTCTACAAGTAAAACGAAACAGATCGAAAATGCTTTGTACTAAAATATGAGTAAAAAGAAATAAGTAAATAAAAAATAACAATAAAAAATAATAAGAAGAAATACGTAAATAAATCACAAAGTCTTTACAGCAGCAAACAAAAAACAAATATGTAAAACATGCATTTAGTTATCCGGAAGCTCAGTGAAAACGAGAAAAATGTTCAAAAAAGCTTTAAAAATGTAAATACAACAAAATAGCAGTTGCATTCAATTAATAAATTAATCAAGTTTTATAGATGAAAAAAAAATGCTTTTTTCAAAAGAGAATGCTTATAAACATATGCAGCTTCTTTCTCCAACGTGCACAAAAACAATAAAATGACTTACAAAAGAGAAGACATTTTAAATTTTACAATCAAAAATTATAACATTGGAAAACAATATATTTTGATAAATTAACACATCGTTCTATTTTTTCCTTGCTACCTTGAAATTTTATCACTTCAATTAACACTAGTTTTAGAAATTGCTAAATTTTTCTTTTTCTTTTTTTTATTTTTTTTAAACTGTGGATATCATCATTCGAGTAAAGCTGATTGACTTCATTTGCTTTACAAATCTATCTTCACTACGAACTCTAAATCCTCCAATAAAATCCTCCACTACGAACCTTCATTTTCCTTTTTTTCGTAAATGAGGATTACTTGAATAGGTTCAACGGCTCATATCAAATAATGCTGAGATATTAAGAAATTATAAACTTATCTCCACTACTAAATTCACTCATTGCACGAATGGCTTCGTGAGGCGCTCGAGGCGAATCTATATCGCACGTCTTTCCACTCGTTAGATACACGAGAAAAATATATTAGTGCTTAATAATGAAGAACACGAAATTTAATGACTAAATATAAATACTTAAAAATATAGTTGGAAGATGGTAGCGTAGTTTTGTCTTCCCGAGAAAAAAAAGCATTTAAAATAAATAATTTAATGCTCGCTCGAAATAACTTTTAAAAATATATTTTTTGAATAAGAGCACAATTAAATTTCTACTTGCCTCAGATTAAGGATGAAATAACAGATTAATCCAAAACAATTTGTAACAACATTTATATGGTTCAAACCGTGTTAATACGTCTGAAGTTTGCTATTTAATCCAATGATGCCTGACATTTTTTTTTTTCAAAGATATTTTGTATACTGGTTACAAACAGTGTTTAATGGACAGGAAAAATAATTTAAAAAATATGATGTGAAAAATAGTTTTTTTATTAAGGAAAGAAAAATCGTCCCTTAAAAGTTACGATAGACCCCAGAGGGTACATACTTTTTTACTAAAATTTTTTTCTGCCTACGATATAATATTTAAAAAGACATTTTATAAGAAGAAATAGAAGCAGCAATTAACATAAACTGGGAATCTGGGAATAACTTTGAAAACTTAGCTTTTTTTCTTGAGATTGTAAACGATGTAATTTTTGACAAAGATCATATTAAAACTGCTACAGAACGCACTTTATAATGGTTATGTGCTGCAATATGTTAATGACGAATTGAAACAATACCAAGGTACTAATTGAACACTATTATTTGGTTGAAATGTTCATTTTGGGGAAATTCAGACCCTTTTTTGGACCGTCCCTAAAAAGGGAGGCTAGGCATTAATGGGTTAATTTCTTTGAAGACGGGGTTACCTTATTAAATCTAGTTATTTGCTTGAAGCTGACTAAAGCTTTTTGACCTTAAAAGAGCTATTGCTATATTAATTTTGAAAAATAAAGTGAGGGAATGTTTAATTAAGGAAAATAATTATTATGAAATCTTAATCATAACTTAAAATGTTAATTACAAAATCACTATAATTTTGGAATGACAAAACTGATTAACCCATTTATGCCCAAATTTTTTTTAACAATTTTTTTCAATTTTTATCTGCTTAAAACTCTTACTTGGAATGGTTTACATACATTTTAGACTTAAAATAGTTCGTCGCTGCCATATTTATTAAGTTATTTAACGTCCTGTTTATGGGATATTTTGCAGATATGTGAGCAAAATACGACCTTACTTGACTTTACTTTTGCAAAGTAACATTACAGAAGGCATCTGTGATCAATTTTAAGCAAATCATTTTAAAATAGTTTAGTTTTACGAAAAATAAGTTCGCAAAAAATACTTACTTTCTGTGACTACCAATGCTGGATCGTTGCCTGACTGATTTGTCGGAAAATAGCTGTCAATAAATAAACCTTGATGTCCAAATAGTGGCTCTAACTGATTTTCTCAAGAAAAATCACTATTTAATTTGTGAAAAACAGCTTTAGTAAAATGATATACTCATTACAGGTTTCTGTATGCAGAAACTAACAATCGTACCGTTTTTTGGCTACTGGGCATAAATAGGTTAATACTGTCCTTTCCCTAATTATTTATTTCATTTTTTGCGCTTGAAGAATTGTTGATGCTTTCCGATTGGTAGGGTATTTATAATGTGTGTTAAGAAGTTTTTGGTCTGCAAAGCTCATCAGCTCGATGTCACAAAAGTATCAAAAGGAAAAAGATAATCCAAGAAAGGAAGGTCAAGCTCGTAATATAAGCATTTAATTTCTTAAGTTAAATTTTCAAAAACCAAAATATGTGAAACTTACCATATTCAAAGTTGAAATGATGTATTGTTAATTAACGGCTACGAAAGTTAAAATATACAAATTAAAGTAACATTTTACTGAAAAAAAAAACCTCAGATAAACTGAACTATTGAACCCTCCCAAGTAGCACACTTCGTTTTTTAAAGGTTGTAAAATAGTTATTAACGTTGTAACAACGGATTAAAAACGTTTATAAAACGTTAAAACGTTTTTTGTGCTACCAGGGCTTTTATAGCTATAATGTTTCATAAGTTGAGAGTCAAAAATTACAGTATCATCAAAGGTCAATAAATCACCTATCAAATTATATTTGATTTTTATTTTGTTCCCACCAAAGCATAAATTCTTCTACTTAAACCTATTACTACCACTCATTACACCTCCCCTAACTGAGCATTATGCCTAATTACTGTATTTTTTAAATTAATGTTGAGGAAGAAGATTAAGTACTAACAATATGTAAGTCTTTTAAGGAACACGTATGCAAAATACTGCAAAATTATTTAAAATGACAGTACTCTAATTAATTAAATGTTTAAATATTTTCGCACAAGATTCATTTTTACAACTGTTCCTTTTTTATTTAAACTAGTATCCTTTTTATTTACGTGAAACTAAAAAATAAAAAGTAGCAAATATCTTAAATTATAAACGATTGGCTCTACTTTCACAGCAAACTTACTCCTAAAAATTAATTACGAATTCAATTAAGGTCAGTATCCGTTAACATTATTACTATCGAAATGCATGTCTTAAATAAATTATTGAGAAGGAAAACGTTATTCATAAATAAAGTGTTATTATTTCCAGAAACGTACTTGGCGGTTTCTTTATTTGACCCGGTTTCTCAATGAGTCATCCTAAGTAAGCAAGCATAAACCGAATCTTGCAAAAGAGAGTTATTGTTTTTGGTAACGATTATAGAAGTTTGAAATGGTAAGTAGAAAAAAAGTTGTTTAATGTTATCAATGGTTTATTTGAATTAAAAAATGTACAGTAGAACCTTTCAGTAAGGGTCCCTGAATTTAAGGGGGCCTGAATTTTCATCTCTGAAATAGAGGTGCCCCTTGTTCGGAGGTTTATGAAATTAAGCATGCCATGCACTAAGTATATCTTAATAAATGTAAACGATTAGTATTTAAATTTAGTTATTGAATAAGTTTCATACACATATTAAATATACTTCATTATTTATCATTATTTAAATTGAAAAAAGTATTATAAAAATTGAATTTTTATCAACAATTTAGCAGAATCAAGGTTTTGTAACTTGCAGAAATGATTATGAGTAACATGGATTTCTTTCGCACCTTGTAATTCACAATGCAATACATTGTAACTAGCAGTGCGATCAGGGGTGCCCATCCCCCCCAAGCTCAATGGCGCAAAATGTCCCCCAAAATTTTTCACAACCCTATTGTGCTTTTTATTTTTATCTCTCTTTTTTATTTTGTTTATTTTTTAAACATAATTTATTTATTTTTTAAATATTTATTTTTTTAAATCTTATTTATTTTGTTTGATATTTTTATTAATTCTTTTAAATAATATTTTTTTTATGTATATAATATTAATTTTTTAGAAGTACTGAGTATGCGCAGAATGGAATCGCTTGTTTTCTCTTTCCAGGTATTCCAAGCTCACACACACACACTAAATAACAAAACAAATAAATAAAAAATAATAATAAAGAAATAATTCAAATTAAAGAAATAAACTAATGAACAATTTTCATTAAAAAAAATCAGTGAATAATTTTAATTAAAAAAAATTAAATTTAAATAAATAAATAAGTTTTAAAAAAATCCCCTCAAAAATTTTGATGGCGCAACTTGCGCCATAATCCCCCCCCCCCCCCGTGGGCACCCCTGAGTGCGATCGCATTTCAAGTTTTCTATAAAAAGTTTCTAACATGAGGTGCACTATCCGACGGAACTGAACCCACATGAAAAAACTGTCGAGACGGAAAAGCGTGATTGTAAATCTTCAGAGGAATTTTATATTACTTATTTGTTGTCTTTGAATATCGTTTAATGTAATTAAAAAAAATGAGTTTCATCGAATTCAATATTTCTTATACATTTATGCGTCAAATTTTTGCAATTTTTCTCTGCGGCTGTTCATTAAATGGTGTATTTTAATCAGAGGTAAATACATAGAGATCCCTATTCAGAGGGACTGGGAACAGAAAAAGTGTCTCTTAAATAGAGGTGTCCCTTATTCAGAGATGTTGGGACTGTGTATTTGAAAAAAAATCCTTCAGTTTTTTTTTTTTTTTTGCTTTCAGATTAGATTTTCAATTCATATTAGTGCATCAACTGAAAGGAAAACATGATCACAGAAAAGGCTGGTGACTTTCCTTTATATTACTGATTCGTTTAGAGTTATAATGTTCTTCGGACGATGAGTTAATTTCATCAAACAGAAGGTGTTTTGGACTTTTTCTAAGACAAAAAGAAGAATGACGGCATATTTAAGACTGTTGCTTAAAAGACTTGTCGATTCTAAAACGTTTATGAAATTCGCCTGTTTTAAGCTTATGTTGGCAGTAATGTTTGGTTTATTTTCTTTTTCAGTATGTTAAAGTTTGAGATACGCTATGTCTTGAATATGTCTCGTATAAACGATAGCATACACAAAAGAATTAAACCGCAGTTTCCTTTTCAACTTTTAAGGCTTTTGGATTCATTTTTAAAAATGATTTACGAAAATGTTACACACGTTAATCAAAATTTCTTAACAAGTACGGTATAGAATTCAATTAATAATTCCTACGCAAATGCTGTGGGGTAAAATTTTAGTAAAAACTTATTTATGTAATTTGTTACTCTTTTTTTTTTGACCTTATATTATATATATATATTTTTTTTTTTTTTGATTTTTTAATAATATTATAATTGTGAAGTTCAAAAATGGAATCTTCCTTTCTGTTTTTTCCTTTTCTTTATTATTTTTTTTGTGCACATTAAATCACTCCTACTTTGTCGTGAAAATATGAGCTAGATCTGAAACTTTCATAATAATACTATGTATTTTAAGTTGGAATTAAGTTGTTAGTGCTTTTTACGTTGCATATATCTTACGGTGTCTATTCCACGGAATTACCTAATCCTATCGGTTTTTTTTTTTTTTTCGACAATCCGTATTTTCACTTGAATAATAAATGACATCGTTTGTTATAGCTCTAAGCGATAAAATAATTTAAATTATGTATATATTCCTTATGCAGCATGCGACAATAGTCATTTGAAGTGTTCACAATTTCGCTGAGCTCGAGCATGAAAGTAATACAGCTAGAAGAAAATAAAGAAGCTTTACGACTACTTTTTTCAAAACTAATATTTTTGACAATGGTTGCTGTTGTTTCAAAATACCGATTTATTTCAGATAAAAACTACTGCTGTGTACGTTTTAACGCTTCTGATTATTTTGTTCATTGAATCGAAACTCTTCTAGTGAATAATGCATTAAATAAGTTAAAAAGTCGTCTATCAGCAAGAATCACCAAATTACTCATTTTCAATAGAAATTACTTTTGTAGAAATAAGAGTTATACGTAAAAACTCCTCAAACTCAACAGAAGATGAAAAAGTAAAGCAAAGGTAACAAACAGAAAAATCGTTAAGAAAAATATAATAAAAAAATAAACGAGTTTAAAACTAAAAATAAAAGGCGTCGCATAACTTTTACTTATAATAGGGCAATTCGACCGTTACGGCGTAACAAACTTTAAACAGTTTTCGTTATCTTTCATAGTCAGGGAATCCGCACCAAAATTTAGGACAGCACAAATAACGTAAAATTATACAAACGAGAAAAAATATATAGATTTTAATCGAACAAAATTGTAATTATGTGTGTTTTAAGTTTGATTGTTACGTTTTTACCGATGCTACACCCAATATCAAAAATGTAATGTCCCACAATGCTGTAAATTTATGTTTCTGTTAGTTCCTGATGTAAATAAAGGAATGAATGAAAAATGGTTCACATATGAAAGTGTGCCAACTGTTGTTATTTCTTAAAGCAATTACTACTTCCGCATTATCTCTTTTGCCATAAAATCTAAAATGTTTGTACATAAAATTGCTTTGGAGTTAGCGTAAACTGTTAACCCTGCACTGCATAGCGTTGCCAAATGGATACATGGACTATTTTTTCTTATGACCATGCATAAGGCAACTAAAGCATAAAAAGCAAGTATTAGGTATATTAAAAGCAAATATAACCATCTATCCTCAAAATCAATTTTTTTAAATGTGTTCCAATGTTTCCTTATTACACTAAAAAACATATATATGTCTTTCAAAGAACAAAAAAATCATGCAGTGTAGGGTTAAAACTATAGGTTGCACAAATCATCTTTAAGGATGAAACGTTGTAGTACCAGTGGCACTCGCTGAGAGGAGCCACTTGACTCCATATGGCACCTTTGAAAGTGCCAATTGGCTCCATGTGGCACGCCATGGGTGACCCATGACACCCTCAAAGGCACAATGGCACCTTCAAGGGTGACATAAAGAGTCAAGTGTCACCCTTCAGCGAGTTCCGCTGGTACTACAACGCTTCATCCTTAAAGATGCCTTGAGCAACCTATAGTTTTAACAGTGTAGTTTGGCCCAGGGGTGTCCCTCCCTCAAAGACCTACCCAAATACCACAAAGACACCGCAGGAGCGAGAGTCTTCCTCCTCAAAAAGAAATATATCTCCGAAATCACCATCTCTAAAAATCGCAATGGCGTACTCTTTCCCTAGCAGCATCATCTCATCGGCCGATGATTGGCCATTCATCGAAACCCGATGAAATTCTCATCGGCCGATGATCCAATATGTCTCATCGGCCGAGCAGAATCCGAGCAGCAAAATCCGATGAGAATACGATGAGATTTGAAGCAATTTACGAGCAGAACAGTCCCGTGCCGAGGAATTTCATCGGGAAACTTGATCGGAAGGATATCGTTTTCCGATGGAATATAGCTCATCTTATTTTCATCGGGAAAGTTGATCGGAAGGATATCGCTTTCCGATGAAAAGTAGCTCATCGAAAACCGTGCTCAGATACTGATCGGAACGATGGCATCGTGCGTTACAGGATCAGTTTACGAGGAGTTTTTTGATCGGCCGAGCAAAATCCGATGAGTTGATGCTACTTGGGTTGCCACAACCCCCCCACCTCCCATTGGGCACTCCTGCTCAAACCAGTGAATGAATAGTTTAATATACTGCTTCAAATGCTTTTTTTTCTTCCGTAGATGAGTTGGTAACAGTAACATTGTTTTGTCATAGCTCCAAAAAGGAAAGAAATTATAATATAAAAAATAATTTATGAAATAAAATACTTTTTAAAAAGGGAAGAGAAAAAATGTAAACCAGAAAGCAATAACTAATACACGAAAAATAAAATATAAATAAATAAATATTGTAGAGATCGTAAAATAAAAGAAGAGTGCAAAATAAATACGGAATATGAAAAAGTCTTATTGAAACTTTGGTTTTAAGGAAATTCCGCATAGTGCATTGACAATGAAACTTTACGTTGATTCACTGTTTAGAAATGTTTTATTTGATAGGTTGCTGCACTACTTTTTATTGAAATCCTACAAAACATCTAAAACAGGGCAATATGAGTTTTCAGTTTTTTATAAAAATAATTACATAAAACTGTAAAAAATAAGTGCACCGTTACCTAACCAATTGCTTTAGTTTTTAATGATATTATTATGAATTTTCTCAAAAACAGTTGTGCTTACGTATTCATTGACTAGTTTTACTACTATACCATTCTTTAAAATTGCGCATTCGTTAAAGAAATCCAGTTGTTACGATATATTTATGCAATTGCAGTAATAGAATAAAATAAAACACAAACTTTGAAAATTGCATATACGTGTTTTAGAGTTACTAGGTGTCCTTTCTGCAGTACAACGAATGAAGCGATAAAAACAGGTAAAATTTAAACAAAGGTTCCTTTACATTTAGAGCTACATTGGCTCTCTCAGAGACAAAACGATAAATAATGCCCGATAGCTCGAGAAGATACAAGTCAGTATTTTGATCACAAGCAGCGTTCTAAATAAGAATTAAAACGTTTACCTTTGGGCAGAGCCAATTAATGGGTAAGGATTATTTTCACGAAAATAGTACAAATCATGTCCGACACTTTTGCATTTTTTAAATTAATTTAATTTTACCACCAATAAATCATGTTTTTTACTGATTTTCCATTTAATTGCGTATTATCAAGTATCTATGATTTGCATATAAGTAATTGAAGAAGGCTTAAGGCTACAGTGGACAAATAAAATTGATTTTTTTCAATTATTGATTTATACACTAGGTGACCAAAAGTATCCGGACACTTTCAAAAATTCACATTTTTACATATAGCTCGAGAAATAAGTGATCAATTGTTCTTTAACTTTAGTCATACAAAATATAGGCTTCACCGAACATTTCCAAGTTGAAATTAAATTACCCTTGCATTTGGGGGTCGACAAGAAGGGGGGTTGAAAGTAAAACCGCTTTTTGACCATAACTCTTTGAAAATAGCTCGGAATAAGCTATAAATTTCAGTAATTAATTAGCATACTATGTATAATGACTGCACAAATTTTTATGAACGTACCACTCTTACTTCCGAAGATATGAAACATTTTTTAAAAAATGGCAATTTTATTTGAAGGGTTTTTGCTCATAACAAGCAGAGTTTTTGATCAAACCTTATCAAAACATCAGGAAAAATGACAAAATACAAGAGAAAGAACGTACTAAAACGGTAAATAAAAATATTAAAAATCCGATGAGATATGAACGTTAAAAGGAAATATTTTTTCACGGCGCATGCGCGAACGACAGAAATTTATAACTACAAAAATATTGTACTCTGATTTATACTTCATCTTATAAAAAAAGTTTCAGTTGAATATCATGAAAATTGAAAAAGATATCAGCGATCTAGTGAGCTGTATTTCATTCATTCGCAGACAATACATAAAAAGTGAGGGTCTGTCCACAAAGAGCTATTTTTAAATTAAAGGTTATTGCGTCATCGTTCAAAACCAAAGTTTCAGGGGGTGTCCGATTACTTTTGGCCACCTACGTATAAGGTCTTTTTGGCCGAATAGGCGAAATGTGTCTTCTATGCCGAATATAAATTTTCAAACTGTATACAATTTAACATTGAAAAAAATGCTCAATTGTCACCACACTATTTGTGGAGAACCCCTTGCCATTTATGTATTGTCTGCGAATGAATGAATTACAGCTCACTAGATCGCTGATATCTTTTTCAATTTTTACGATATTCAACTGGAACTTTTTTTATAAGATGCAGTATAATCCAGGCTACAATATTTTTGTAGTTATAAATTTCTGTCGTTCGCGCATGCGCCGTGAAAAATTATTTCCTTTTAACGTTCATATCTCATCGGATTTTTAATATTTTTATTTACCGTTTTAGTATGTTCTTTCTCTTGTATTTTGTCATTTTTCCTGAAGTTTTGATAAGGTTTGATTAAAAACTCTGCGTGTTATGAGCAAAAACCCTTCAAATAAAATTGCCATTTTTTAAAAAATGTTTCATATCTTCGGAAGTAAGAGTGGTACGATCATAAAAATTTGTACAGTAATTATACATAGTATGCTTATTAATTACTGAAATTTATAGCTTATTCCGAGCTATTTTCAAAGAGTTATGGTTAAAAAGCGGTTTTACTTTCAACCCCCCTTCTTGTCGTCCCCCAAATGCAAGGGTAATTTAATTTCAACTTGGAAATGTTCAGTCAAGCCTATATTTTGTATGACTAAAGTTAAAGAACTTTCACTAAAGAACGATCACTTATTTTTCGAGCTATATGTAAAAATGTGAATTTTCGAAAGTGTCCGGATACTTTTGGCCACCTAGTGTATGTCGAAGTGCTTGTATTATTGTATATTTACTACATCTAAAAGCATAAAAAACATAAATTAGTGCAAAAACAATGAATACTTTTTTTCAAATTTCAAATTTAAATATTTTTTAACAAAATTTCAAAATGTTCCAGGCTTCACAATTTTTTTTCAAACTTTGAATTTCTACTTAATTTCCAATCAATAAGCATGATTGCATAAAACAATGCATTACATGCAATGTTTTATGGGATAGTTTATAAAAGATGGCTGAAAATGAAAATTTATACGATTTTTTCAACTAAAAATATTTATTTTCAGTCATCTTTTATAAACTATCTCGTAAAACAATGCATGTAATGCATTGTTTTGTGCAATCATGCCTAATGATTGGAAATTAAGTGGAAATTCAAAATTTGAAAGAAAATTGTGACGCCTGGAACATTTTGAAATTTTGTTTAAAAAATATTTAAATTTGAAATTTGAAAAAAAGTATTCATTGTTTTTGCACTAATTTCTGTTTGTTATGCTTTTAGATGTAGTAAATATGCAATAATACAAGCACATAAAGTTTTAGACATATAAATCAATAATTGAAAAAAATCAATTTTATTTATCCACTGTAGCCTTAAAATATTTTATTTTGGAACAAGGAGAATATTTGGTACATAGCTTCAAATTTTAGAGCTTGAAATGAGAATTAAAATTGCGTTGAAATGCATCATAAAATATCATTCAAATTATTTCTTTCGCACGAAAAAATTGAAGCAATGTAACTTGCAAAAACACTCCCCCACCTTACCCATGATTTTTTATTGTTATTATTATTATGAATTATGTTTCAACATTTTCTATGGTTCATGTTGTCTCCTCTGTTACAACCGTTCCAAAAATAAAATGAACAATTAACGTTGCATCTGGGAATGTGTTTAAGATGTCTAAACAGAATGCTCAGTTAGCACTTTGATTTCTAAAGAGAACAAAAAACTACAGCCTCATTCTGTTTTTCTTATAATTGAAATTAACTTGTCAAATGTCCACCATATTACCTCTTTGTATTAATGAATTATTTATTTATTGAAATTGCAGAGACAGAATAAGTTTTAGGACCATTATTTATTTTCAGACTTGTTTTGTAAATTTAATTTTTCTTTATTATTAGAGCTTTTTAAAAGCTTATTTGTACACTTTGTTACACGAAGTGGTCGAAATATTTAAAAAACCATTCATGAAATACGGTTTTCGCATAGTAGTTGTTTTTAGCATAGTACAACCCATGCTCACTTTATTATAAACAAATAAATGAAAAATCAACAAAAACATATGTTTAGTTCACGTAAATTATGAAAATTGATGAACAAATTCTAAGTCGAACATGATATGCACTATTTTCAGGAGAATGATCGGTAAACACTAAACAGTTGACAAAGTATTGACAACGGAGTTTCTTATGAGGGAGAAACACGTTTATGCAACAGTTTTTGCAATTTGTACTTCAAAATGATGCGCTCATTTTTAATGAATACGCATGCAACGAAATTATTTTTTACACATAAAAATGTAAATGAAAACACATACATTTAAAATTATATCATCACTAATATCTTACATTGTTTCATTAATCATTGATAAATATCGACTTACCTAGACTAGGGATATTTGTAGATGAAACAAAACTTGGAAAGTCATTTTCCAGAAAACAATCTGTGTTATAGTCAGTTTATAAATAAAACCAGTGAACCACAACGCAAGATAAACCGTAGTGTTTGAAATACAAATGTTAATGGTGTAAATTAATCATTTTAGAAAATAGGGCTGCTTTCACACAATATCAATTGGTAGCTTATTGCTCTTCAGTACTTTCCGCTATGCAAAGAAATGGAAGAGAAGTCAGTGTGCTTATGAAGCCATGATATAAATGTATTTTATGTTGTTATGAACGTTAAGTCTTAAAACGAAACAAGTCACGCGAAAAAAAACTAGTAATTTGTTTTTCTTCCTTCGAAAAATTGATAAACATCGAAGTCTTCAATTTTCTACTCCGAGTACCTGAAGGTATTAAAAAATCAAGAAAAATCGATTAAGCCCCCGCACAAACCAATGAACAAAATGCATTTTGCATCTAAACAGCTCCGAACTTGATTAGCCTTGACACTATCAGCTCCCGTAATTTATTCAATAATCCGGGTAAAAGCATTTTTCAGCTGAGCTAACAGCATTAGGAAAGCCGCTTCGCTCAGCGGCATTCTTTGAAGGAAAGACGGGAAAACCTTTTCTTATTTGTTTCTTCAGATAGCAAATCTCGCAAAAATTTTCTAACAAATGCTAAACATCAAACGGTGTCGCTTTTCTTCATTTGTTGATATGACGAGTAGGTGGAATTTATGCGGGTCACGCAAGGTAAGTTTGAAGATAGTATAGATTTTTCTAAATTCTTTCGGAGAACCAGAGAGAAAAAAATACATCCAGCAAGTTTTGGACGTAAATATTTTTGAGTACTGTTATTTGATTTTTAAAGTCAGTTCTACTCAAAGAAAATATCCTAAGAAATATCTCTAGAATTTTTTTTCAACAAAATTGAAGTATTCGTACCTCCCTGTTATTTATATTTGTTTCTCAAATTTCAATTTTTATTGCTTCAAAAGTACTTTTCACTTTCGAATTAAGACTAATCACTCTTTAACAATTTCTCTCCACGTTGTTATTCTCCCCTTCAATCAAAAAATACAATTGCTTGTTGAAACTACTATGTGATTTCTGGTTTCTGATTTCATAAATTTAACAATACTCATGAATAGTATACGTATTTTCAGTTAATATTTCTCTCTCGCCATATTCATATTTTTACTATCACCAGTAATTTTCACATCTTATTAAAACATGTATTCTTCGTGATGTATTCATTAAAAGCATCTATTCGATTAATAATTGAATGTACTTGTTATAGCTTTCAATAGTACAATGTCTATGAAATAGTCTCATTTTATCTCATTCCTTTCATTACAGTTCTCACGATTCAGTTTGGTTAAAAAGTTTTCGCGGTTTCATACATAAAATTAATCTTTGAGAAAATATGGCAAATTGAAGACACACACAGACCAAAGTTAATATTTCCAAAATATCTCGGTAATTAGGGAAAATCTTCTCTTTTCTTCGGCACTGTTGGTGTCAAATACATACGAGGTACGGAGTAAATCTTTCTATCTGTTGAGAAGTCATTTTTAGAGCAATATTTCCAATTCTTGCTTGAAGAATAATTTCTCACAACCATGGATGAAACGTCAAAGATATGCGAATCCTGTTAAAGCTGCTTTTCGAAAATGATACCGATTCAAGTAAAATATCAATTGAAAATCAAGTCATGCAGTTTATTTGAGCTCTAATGAACTGTCAAATAATTCTTCAATAACTAACTTTGCAATCAAAATATTTGCAAACAAAAAAAGCAGTGGAAATCCTTTTAACACTTCACCAGACGCACTTCGTCATCACTACCGGCGAAATCCTCCAGACACTACAAAAAATCCCAACTGCGCTCCGATAACCTCACCTCATTATTCCCATGTGGAGAAAGCCGCGCCGGCACAACCACCACCGATTTCTGACGATTTTCTCTCTGTTTATCCGAGAGCACTTTCTTCGCCGATCGGAGAAAATCACCCCCGCCTCGCGCTCGACCGGCAACCACCGATTTCCACTTTCCACGATTCTCTTTGTTTATCCGAGAGCACTTTCTTCGCCGATCGGAGAATTCAGAATGTGTCAAAGAGTGGCTCGACGCTGTTCATTCGCGTGACGTCACGCTTCGACGTCCCCTCGACGGCGAGCGTGAAGGCAGGATGCTTGTCCGATGGGCCCATCCGGTACGCCACCCATGAGAATGGGGCCGTCGCGCGGGAACCCAAAGTCCTGACCTCGTCTTCTAATTAGTGCACCCTCCTCTTCAACAGCCGTTGTTAGCAGGCGTCACCACCTCAAATAAACAGTCCGCTTAGTCACCATTAACACTCTCTGGCCCCGACTTCCTTTGCATCTTCGGAAATGACCCTTGTGTTGCCTTCATGCAGATTGCTCTCGCTTATCATTTGGGACGTTCCTCTCTGCCTCCGTTCCTCTGCATTCTCCCGTATTTCTGTTTTTGTAAATAAAGCAACGGTTGCTGTCCTCAGTCAGAGCTGCAGCTTGTTTCTTAAATTTGAACTGAGACAAAATTTGCTGCTTGTCTTTGTAAATAAAGCAACGGGTCATGTTCGCAGTCAGAGCTGCAGCTTGTTACTTAAATTTGAACTGAAACAAAATTTGTAGCTGAAAAAATGAAGGCAAAGGACTGTTTTCAGACTCATCTCTTTCGGAAACTAACTCAGTCTTACAACTTACTTCTCGACTTAGGAAACGAAACTTCCCCTGCATCTTCGAAAATGACCCTTGTGTTGCCTTCATGCAGATTGCTCTCGCTTATCATTTGAAACGCTCCTATCTGCCTCCGTTCCTCTGCATTCTCCCAAATGTCTTCCCATCGCGCCTTTGTAAATAAAAATCAACGGGTCGTATTCGCAGTCAGAGCTGCAGCTTGTTACTTAAATTTGAACTAAGACAAAATTTGCTGCTGAAAAAATGAAAGCGAAGGACTGTTCTCAGACTCATTTCTTTTAGAAACTAACTCAGTCTTACAACTTACTTCTCAACTTAAGAAACGAAACTTCCTCTGTATCTACCCATGTGTTGTATTCATGCAGATTGCTCTCGCTTATCATCTGGGACGCTCCTCTCTGCCTCCGTTCCTCTGTATTCTCCCGAATTTCTTCCCGCCGCGTGTCTTTGTAAATAAAGCAACTCGCAGTCGGAGTTGCAACTTGTTGCTTGAATTTAAACAGAGACAAAATTTTATGCTGAAAAAATGAAGGAAAACGACTGTTTTCAGGCTCATATCTTTATTAAACGAAACTAATTCAACCACTTTGTATTTAACTCTTTTTACCCATACCATGTGGCAGGGGTACCCTCCTCCCACTCAAATATTAAACGCACACACTCCAACACTTCAGTAGGGAGGGGCGATTGGAGTGATCTCCCTCACCTAGGGACTCACCACTGGTAAATTTTCAATATTGAAGTTCAAAAAAGACATTTTCGAGCCATCTTTAAAGCTAACAGAGAAGGGAGGTTTTAGACGTTCCTCAGAAAATGTTTTGGCGTTCGAAGTCCAAAACATATGAGGTCAACATTTGTTCAAGAAGTGTAGTAAAGGATATGTAAAATAAAATCAATCGGCCTTTAAAATGTTTCTAGATCCGTCCTTGCACTCCAGGGTCCACCGTACCTAGCACTACACGTGATTTAATCTGTTGGATATGGCCCTGAAGAAAGTTTTTTTTTTTTTTTTTTAATTAATTTATTTTTTAAACCCAGAAGTTAGGAATAGAAATTCTCCTACTAAAATGAGCAAATCAGAAGTGACGAAATGGGGGTAATTTTATAAATTACAAAATATTACTAATCAAAAGTACCTAACGAAAGATAATGTTTTCAGCTACTAGCAAGGAGCTAATCAAATATTAATTAATCTATGGCAACAAATGGAACCATTCTAAAATGTATATATTTTATCAATACTTAAAAGAAGGCACTAATTGAAAGTACTAAAAAGGAGTTCATTTAATCAGTACCAAATGACAAAGAACCAGAAATTAATGAATTGAAGAAACAAAAGAAACTAACGCCAATCAGTTCTGCAAGGAACCAATAAAAACCATTAAAAAAAATTTAATGAAAAATGATCAAATAAGTTTTGTGCTGAAATATATTTGAATTTAAAATCAACGTAAATAAAGTACAAACTTGCTGTACTTTCTACCTTATTTGTGCTTTATTTACGTTGATTTTTAACTTCAAACATAAAAGAAATGTTCAGAATCAGACATTAAAAAAAAAAAAAAAAACTAACAGGAAACCGATTTCATCAAAAAAGCCCTCCTGCCTATAAAAAAAATAGCCAAACATTCAAAACAATAAGCAAACCAAAAATACCCGAGAAAAAAGCTTTCAAACTTAGTTGCAAAAATGTAAGTAAAAATTATTTGGATAGCAGCCTAATAACGAGTAACTAAATTGTTAGAGATAATTTTACGCTTCTGAACATTAAATGTATCAGCAAATGTTTTCCTTTCTAAAATATTGAAATTTTATTACAAAACCAAATACTTCAGCACCAGGATGTGTATTAGACAAAAAATGAAGTCTCTGAAAACCATTCAGTTTCAACCATTTCCCATCTAAAATAAATAAACGTATTCCTCTAGAATATTAATCTCTATCAGACGATGTTCTGATAATTTTACGGTAATGATGTTTTGGGAAGGATGCGTAGATTCAAGCCTGAGTGACCACGTATCTTGATAAACTTTCACTTACACAATTCGTTGCCGCTTAAATAAAATTTAAATATAATTTATAGTTTGTTTCTTTCGAAAAGCATTGCTGCGTAGTTTTTCACTATATATTTACCGCTCGTTGAATCGACACACATTTGCTTTGATCTTTTAATTAGCTTATTATATTCATTTATAGATGAAAACTTTTCTTAAATTTTACCACTTTCATACTAGTCTAAAAATGCATATTTTTCATTCCTTTTTTAATTTTTCAGAATAATAACAGCCACTTTTATTATTATGAAAATTTTTATTATTTTAATAATGAAGCAAATTCAAAATTGCATTTGCTTTTTTTTTTTCCATCGAAAGCATACCTTTTTCTGTTAGCTTTGTTTGATTGATTGTAAGATAATTTGTGTGAGGATCAATTTTCGTTCATCTTCCTTTTAAGATAATTATTTATTCACTGAATTTTGTTTATTTAGAGCAAAGAACCTGCTCAAGAGAAAATTTTCTTTACTGTTCCAAAATTCCTGCAAATAGCTCTGTTTGAAAGGCTAGAGAAGAAAAAAAAGAAGTGATATGTTCTTCCCACCAAATGTCTCCGTGTCAACGTCAACAAACTATCCCTTAACATATTTGAAGTTAAAAATCAACGTAAATAAAGCACAAATAAGGTAGAAAGTACAGTAAATAGCTATTTCAAGGCTACAATGGAGCCCCTTCATCAGTGCAAGAAGCTCAGCAAACAACATGAAAGCTGTAGGAGAACATCTCAGCACAAAGCCTATTTGATCATTTTTCATTTATCCCTTAACATGTTGATCCACTTTGCTCCTCAACTCTTAGAGACTTTTACAATTCTTAATGGTTAATCTTAAAACGCCAATTAACATCCATCAACGTAGAAAGTTCGTGTTCTTGAACGCCCCCTCAGCATTACCTTCGTTTGATCACCAGCCCAGCATTCCTACATTGCGGCACAGTATCCGCAATAAACTTCGCAGGGTTTTGGAAAAAAAAGTAAAATAAAAATAGCTATCTAAAAATTTCAAGCAGAGAAGGCTTTATTTAGGAGTTAGTGCAAGTCAAGTAAAACTTGACTTAGACTCAAAACTTTAAAACTTACAGCTTTTATCAGTGAACTTTTCAGAAATTAGGTATCATTTCTAATGAAATTCTTGTCTTTTGCCACAAGTAAAAAAAGTTTTTAAAAAATCTATTTCAATGCGTCCCTCAAAATCCTGCCCAAATGTTTTATATATCACTCCGTCCTTTTTCTGCAGTAAGCATATTATAATCATTCTTTATCCTATATATATTATTTGAATGGTTTTAAATTTAAAATATATCCTTAAAAGATGAAAAGTAATGTGTTAGGCCTCTGATATGAAGCTTGTAAAAAAGTAGAAAGGAAAACTTTTCAAAACAAAAATATTTTGTACTAGCTTTGCAACAGAATTTTATGTCCACTAAATTATTAAAAAGCACTATGTATTATTTAAATATCTCACACATCAGTCCCGAGAGAGAGTCAAACTAAATATAAATACCTCAAGTGGAATTGATGAGGGCTTTCGATATCTCATTAATAATAATGCATGTTAGGTCTGGGCGAATTTTCAGTTTTACGAATTTTTACGATTTTTCTTTTAAAAAAAATGTTTATTTTGATATTAATCTTGTACACAATTTTTAGCTCAAGTGGAATCGATGGGAACTTTTGGTATCTCATTAATAATGATGTACGTAAGGCGTGTACCAATTTTCAGCTCTCTGCGAATGTTTCCAATTTTTATAATATTTTTGTTTAATTTTGACCAGTGGCCTTGCATAAAATTTTCAGCTTCACTGGAATCAATGGGGGACTATTGATATCTATGTTTTATTTATGTCTTTAAAATCTATTAATTTTCAGCTCTGCAGATTTCTGAGATTTTTTTTTTCTTTCTAATTTTTACCTTCGACCTTGCGTAAAATTTTTAGCTCTATACGAATTTTTCCAATTTTTCTTTAAAAAAATGCTTATTTTGACCTTGACCTTGCATAAATTTTTTAGCGGAAGTGGGATCGATGGCTACTTTTGATATTTCATTAATAATGATACACTTCGGATGTGTACCAATGTGCCAGCGAATGTTTCCAATTTTTGTATTTTATTTATTTATTTATTTTGTTTAATTTGACCTTTGACCTTGCATAAAATTTTCAGCTTCACCGGAATCGATGAAGGCTATTGATATTTATTTTCTAATAATGTCTTTAAAGTCTCAATTTTCAGCTCTGCAAATTTGAGATTTTTCTTTTCTTTCTTATTTTCACTTTCGACCTTGCGTAAAATTTTTAGCTCCAACGGAATCGATGAGGACTTTTCTGTACCTCAGAACCAGACTAACGTAAGTCCATTTTCGTAATTTTTCGGTAGAGGGGAAAAACGATTGTCGAATACATCGTTTTTCCCCTCTACTGAAAAATGACGAAAATGGACTTACGTTAGTCTGGTTCTGAGGTACAGTTTTGACACTTTATCTATAATGATGTTCTTAAGGTCTGCTCTGCACCCATTTTCAGCTCAGCTTTTTAAGAACTCTAATGTCTATTTTAACCGGACTGATGAGCAACGCCTCCGATCGACACTGTCCCGCTTCCCCAACCCAACTCATCGTCCTTCATCACGAAAGACTTCCACAATTACGCTTCGCACAAGGACATGATTGATGGTTCAGTCCGAAGCAAAAATTTATGTCTCCCCTCTCAAATTGATTCCTCTAACTTTGACTCACCAAACTGTGCAAGATTCATGATTGTTTTTCTTTGGAGAAAAGTCAGAGACCAATGTGCGAGAGCGAAAAAGACATTTCTCTTCTTCGGCGATAGCATCGACCTTCATCAGGAAGAGGTTCATTATTGATTCCGATCAGAGATACCTGAGGAGCAGGAGGGAGTCTTGGCCATTAGGATGCGAGCCGCCCTGTCACCGCGCACTTTTCGGCAGTGACAGGGGGCAACGGTGCATGAGCGCACATAGCCGGGAAGCACACCTCACTCCATTCACGCTGCTCGGAGAGCAAATAGCTTTGCTTTGGATTGATTGAGCTATACGGACGGCAGTTAATTGAGAGCAATTAGTGGGCCTATCGCGGGTAAGGTATTGAAAGGTTAAGTCAGAGATGCTTTAGATATTAATCTGTTGAGTGCTCAATTTTATTTATGAAGTCGCGTAAAAATATGCGCATTTTTTACCTGTTAAAAAAATCTTAAAATGTGTGTATTAAATTCACACAAATTACTTTAAAAATTAAACTTATAGCCAGGGATCCCTGATAGAGATTTTGCTGTTGATTACTATCAAGCTAATTTTCCATGAGTAGCTTCATTTTAATGAGACGCCTAAATTCAAACAGCCACAGTTAGTGCTAAGTTTTTGAGAACCATGAAATTGACACATTTTATCCCTGATACCTTTGTTAGCTACCACCATCAAGAATTGTTGTAAGAGGAAAAGTTGGACGTCTCATTGAAATGAAGCTACTCACGGAAAATTGTCTTGATAGTAATCAACAGTAAAATCTCTTTCAGGGATCCCTGGCTATTAGTGTGATAAATCTTAAAACAAGGTTCAAGAAAAAGCTCCGCCTGCCAGCTTGTCTAGTGGTCATAGAAGTTGTCTGTGGATTTGGAGGTTTCCGGTTCGAATCACGGCTTGAGCATGGATGTACTTTCTCTATCCTGTTCTTTATTTGAGTGAATGTGGTGTTGTGGTATGCATGGTTGCCTACACTATAAACGGGTCCTTATGGCATGTCTGAAATGTGGAAGTCGGACTTGAAACCGAATAATGGTACTGATGGAAAAGTGAAGGAGCGCACCCCAAATTGCAACCTAGCTCGCACAAGACAACAACAAGAAAAAGTTCTGCTTTACTTTCTTCCCACCAAATTCGAGTTTTATATAAAATACACAATATTTTTAGTAGCAAGTAACAAACTTTCGATGAAACCCTTTCTTTATTAAATTATATATATTGTTTGAAAACTGGATGAGCGATCAGTATAAGTGCTCTAGAAGATGCATTGCTAACATTAAAAGTGGAACATAAAATTACGTCATACAAGCGAGAATCAAAGGATGAGCAAATTTGTTATTTCTACGTTGCCGGTATAAGTAGTAAGATATGCAGCCAGAGGGGAAATTTGGGTGTCTGAACCGAAATTGTTTGTTTGCTTCAAATGGGGCTGCGTTTTAGCTTCTTGCCATTTGCAGGCCTTGTGCATTCCCCAAGACCGGCATCCACTCTTTCATAAGGCACCACCATTGGCGGAATGCCATTGCCACGAGAATTTTTACGTCCAGTTTCGCCACCAGATTGAGGCACCTGGGCTCTACTCTATGCGAAACTGCACTAGGAATTTTGCCAAGAGATACTACATTCCAAACTACTCGAGGGATCTTTTACATGCAGCATAATCATACAACATGGACGCTGTCGATTTTCTGCATCATGGAAATACACCAACTGGAGTCGGGTTTGATCCCTTGCCTTTGGGAGCGAGAGGCCAGCGTCTTAACCACTACTCCACTCTGTCGGCGAACCGAAATTTGTCGGTTGTATTTTCTTAAATTTAGGGTAATTACACGGTATGTGGTGCATATCAATACCAGTGTTACACAAAACACCATAAAAAATTTCAAGTATGTTAGATAGTTGTTTCAATGCACACTTTTTTATTTAAAGAGAACAAGAAACGTTTATAGAATGCAATTAAATGTTGAAGAGTTTCAGAACAATGTTTAAATACGGTAGAACCTCATGAGTCCGGATTAATAGGGGATTCAGGTCATCCAAATAATAAAAGTATGGATTAAACAAAATAACCTATAAATTGAGCTAATGTACATAAACAAGTTATTATGCACAGTAGTAATTGTATTTTAAATACAAGTGAATGAAATATAAAACTGCATGAAAGAGAATTTTGAAAACACAAAATACGGCCTGAAAAAGTACATTACTGCGTTAATTCATCATTTATGTTCATTTAATTACTGTCCGAACTAAGCAAAATCCGGTTTGATAAGATCCGGATTAAGGATTACTGAATAACCATAAAATGCCATAGTATAAGATGTATTCATTATCAACAGACATTTTTATTTTTACGTAAACACAGTGAATCTAATATATTAGTTAATTATACACATATATATTTCTCATAATACAATTCTTTTATCAAACTTAACTTCTAGTTAATTATATAAAACTAATGAAATGTTATGGAAACTTCGAATATTTAGGTACGTAAGAACTTACCGTCTATTATATTAGTCCTTATTACACACCAAAATTTTAAGAATTCCACTTTCGATGTACTTTAAAGCAGCAGTTTGACGTCTTTACATCGATAAAGTTTAAAGCTAATGATAGCAGAATTACAACGAAACGCCTAATCCAAATAACGCTTCATAAATTAATGTGGCGTAGTTAAAACAGTCGGACACATTTTTCGTCGACTGGTCAAGTTGAATCTCCTATTAGACTGTGTCTAGACAGAAATAGAAATGGAATTTTCACTCGTTACCTTTCACGCTGTAAAATTAAATGCGTAATTTCATTCTCCTACGCAAGAGTTCATTCACAATTGACCTCTACGCTCTACCTTTGACTGTTGTTAATAATGAGAATAAGTGAGCTTCTAAAATGTACCGCGAATTCAAATTGCGAATCAAATTTTATAATGGCGTTAAAAAGTTGTATTTTTAAAAAAAAATAATTATAATGATGAGCTCTTTTTTTTTAATTGTTTACAATGCTAAATGAAAACAATAAACTTTCCTCCGTTCTATTTATTGCAGTATATGGGTCATTCCATGTGAAATGAGCAAAAATGAGAAAAAAGTGATGGCCACATGGTAATAGATTTTTATGAAATTTGGTATACAGATTCATTTTATGCATGTGTAGAAATATCTAAAATGGTTTGGTTCAATATTTTTTATTTTAGTCGTTACATGCAACTGAAACTGCGCATGATTGAGCATTATCCGCACTAATGCTAAATGTTGTATGTCAGAAGCCTTATATTTTATTACTTACGTCATTTAAACAAAAAAGAGTTATATTGCCGTAATCTATGGAATAAGGTTATTTATCAGTCTCGCATTTATTAGTTTTATTGCAATAGTTAATTCTTTACTGAGTTGTTAAAAACTGAAAATAACAGTTTTCTCAAAATTAAGCATTTTATTTTTTATTCTCGAGCTTTCAAGAATGCATTAGCATTCACTTACATTAATACCCTGTAGAGTTCCAAGTATCATAAAACAAATACCTTACTTTTGGATTTCCATTTAAATTCCTTTGTCTGCAAAATCAGCTTTAAACTTCAGTCATTTTGTAAAATGACGATTTTCCCCTCTGTTTAGAAAATTTAAAATGAAAATTTTAAATGAGGGACACTTCGGACAACTGTCAAATTTTACAAAAATGTAGGACATTATGTCTACTATTAGCTTCGAAAGTCATAAAAGTGCCTTTTTGATTCCCAAGTTTGAAAAAAAAAAATTACAACTGCAGCATTCTATATATAAGAAACGACTTCATGAATAAAATTGTATGACCTTCCGTTTCCGTTTTAAGGAAATTTTTTCTCAAACCACAGCACGAAGTAAAATATACGTCAATAATACAAACAATACAAATAAAATTCATCCGGAACTAATCAAGCTTACTTTCCCAGAAAAAAACTATTTGCTAAAAATCTTTTAAAAATCTTCTGAAAATTTAAGCATGTTTGGACCAAGCTTCAAAAAATCTGTAGAATATTTAGCGAAAACTAAAAGAAAAAAAAATAAATTTTCTGCAAATTATATTGAAGACAAAATGCAGCTTTTTTTGTCTTCTAAAAGTTTGCAGAAATCTTTGAAAAAACTGTATTTTTTTTTTTTTTTTCATTTCTGCAGATTAGCTGCGGGTTATCGTACGAAAACATCAGCATTCTAACAGCACAATGTTAAAACCCTAAAAACGGCATATGGCATGTCCTGAGTCTGTTCTACTTCATGCTGTGAAAACATGGCAGTCAACCTTTCACTTCACCTAGAAAGAAATCATTACTGAAATTGAAAAAAAAATATTTAGGGAAAGAAGGCACTTTTCTCGAAAAGAAACCGCTACAGAAGTATTTTTGCCACTCTACTTCTGCTACCCCCTCCCCTTTAACTATTTAGTAAAATACTTTCAGGATTCAGCAAATTTAATTACACTACTTCAGGGGTTCCTAAAGTGGTCTACTCCACACAACTTCTTTTTCCCTATGTATTTACATAATAATTATTTATATAGTAAGACAATGCACGATTTTATATGCCAGAAAAACAAACTGTGCAAAAAGTATGTTTTTTATTAATATTAAGGCAAAATTTTTATTTTCAAGTTGTAAAAAAATGTTTTTTCTCTCTTTCACTTTTTTCAGAAAAAAATCATCTTCTGCTTTCGTTGTTTATTCTGTATTCAATAACCGTTGGTGAACCATTAGTGACACCCTGCAATTCATATGCAGTTTTGTTCAGGACAAAATGTCGGCATTGACGATTGAGGTTAAGAGGTTTAATAATAAAATGACCAAACTAGCCTTTTTTCCCCTTGGCTTATTTCAATTTTAACTGTTTTAAACGTTGCATGCATACACCAAAAAGAGTTTCATCGTTGTTTAAATCCCTTAAGTTTTAATTAAAAATCGAGATAAGTTTTTAAAGAAAGTAGGGTATATTTAATAAAACTGCATTAGATACGTAATTATAAATTACTAGTTTTTTTAGAGCATGGTAAACTAAACATAAGAACGAATTTGATTTTTATGGCAATTGACAGTAGAATATTTTCCATCAAGTATGTAAGCAAGTGAATGCAAAGACTTGAACAGGTGAATATTGTGAAATATATTTTCAAAATATATTTAGAAAATATCTTATGAAAATATAAGCAAGAAATTAAAAATGCCATAGTAAAAATAAATCTTAAAAAAAAAATACACACACACACACACACACACATATATATATATATATATCAGGCACGTGCCGTGAACGAACGCCCAGGGTAGGCAGATGAGATAAATTGTGTAATAATAATATATATGTTGAAAAAAAGCATATGCTGTTAACCGTAATAAAACAGTATGAATATGAATGACATTTACGTAGTCCCTAGTATAATCATATGTAAAAATATTTTCATCTGATTCTATAGAAAATCCATTCTTCTTTCGTTCATTGTGGGGAAAATATCTGTGACTTTCATAAAAATTGAAAATGGGGTCTTGTTTCATTTTGTTCACTTTCTTTTTCTATGGATATCATTACAAGAAAGAAAGGTTGTTAATTTGTCATTCTGTTCCTTTTGTAGCTCTTAGTTCTTTTTACGGCCGAAAATATTCACTGTGACAAAAAATTGTGGCTGGTATAGTCAAAATTAACTGCAACAACAACATCAGTTTCTGGAAACAGTTGGCTCAGTTCACTTCTCAAAAATAAAATTAAGTACATTTTTTATACATTTGTCAAAAAAAAAACTTGTTCCCATAAATATCTACAAATCTGCAATCCATCTTATAATGTCATAAAGTTTCAGAACTTTTGACTGCTGAATGCATCCTTATCAACTCTAAAAGCTAATTTTTTAAAATTGACTTCCATATAATAATGATATGAATTTTTCAATATTTTGTAGCTTTACTTCGTAAGTCTTTTTTTTTTTTTTTTCAAAAAGTTTAAACAGAACAACTATCCTGAGGTTTCAATTTAAACATGGGAAACAATATGACAAATGAAAAAACGAAACATTTGAAAATTACGGGAACTATTCATAGAAAACAAACAACCATATAAAAAACGAATCAATATGCCAAAACCATCGAGAATTTTGCTAACGCTCACCGCCCTGCACATAACGTCCAAATTGCAGCGGAGAATCGAAGAGACCGGCAGAGAAAGAGTGTAACTTTCGAGCTGATCTTCGTCAGCTACGCCAGATAGGCTGATTTTATTCTGCCTTCAAGGTCGCTTTGGCTAACGCGAAGAGGGGGAAAAGTGCGGCACGGGGCTGTTTCGCATGCTAAGCATTGCATAGATACGGAGATCGAAAAGCAGCATCCGTCGCTGCTTTTCAAGTGTACCAAAATGAAAAAATTTCATTTTTTTTTTCTTTTTTTTTCTATTATTGCTGTGTAAAACCGAAATATTTTTTTCTAATTAACGCATTAAATGTCATTGAATGAAGTGATGAGGTTGGTCTGTTTTCTTCGTGGGTAGGCACTGCCTACCTTGCCTACCCAGACGGCACGTCCCTGATATATATATATATATATATATATATATATATATATATATATATATATATATATATATATATATATATATATATATATATATATAATATATATATATATATAGTTTGAAGTTCTTTAATTTTAAAATGTAATTAAAAATAGAAAAGAAGCGATTAATTTCAAAATTTCAACTCCTTGAAACACCAACCATTACCAATCTTTGAAAATAAATTATGCTGAGCGGCAAAAAAAAACAAAAAAAAAAAAACTGATTATGCTCCTGACACCATACTTGCTGATTCTAAGAAAATGACCCCTTGAATTCAAATATTACTATTGTTTTCCTTCATCACGTCCTACTTTTTGGAATGCAATCATTTCCAGTTTTCGACAGTTTCGTAGCGTTTATTTTTATTTGGAGGAGAACGGAGTATTATATTGACCAATAACATTCTTCTGAGAGGTTAGAGAGGTAATAAAGTTCAAAAGTATGAACATTAGGGTAATTCAAAAAAAAATTTTTTTTGAATTTCTTTGGTCTTACCCCGCAGTTTTTTTACACTATTCATGAATGTGATGTATGTAAAATTTTAGCTCAATTGAATAATATTTAGAGGTCGCTCAACGCGATCGAATTCTGTTGAAAATTAGCAATTTCGAGAGTTGGAGTATATAGCTTCATTACCCGAAATAATATTATTCTTCATATAAAATGGAATAACTTAAAACGTTAGTTTACTCTACTAAGTAATTAGTCAATGAAATAATAGCTCAAAGTGAGTAGTAAAGACCCCCCCCCCCCCGCTACAAAGCTGCATCATCTCTTACCTGAGTTTGGGTAAAAAATGCAGCTGCAAGCTCAGGCTGTGGTTTCGGTTTTCTTTTCGGTTGTTTAAGGTGTATGAGTTTATTCGGCTAAAACACCTAGCATCCACTCTAGACAGGGCCCAATATAAGTAACCGAAAGCCACTTTGATAGTAGCTGCTACAGTACAAAGTATGGGTCAAAATGGGGAGGATTCGACAACGTCCATAAAACGGTAAAGGCAAACTATTCGCTCTGAATCAGCCGTTAACTTACGAAAGTTGTGTAAATCTATGACTTCCTTTTATAGTTCACTGGAACGAAACACTTATGCAAAATATATTGGGAAAATGAAGGAGGATTGGCGGGTTTCATACCAGTATTAGTATCAAGACCACAAGCATTGATGATTTACTTTTGGGTTCTAGTAAGTTAGTCAGGCACTGGAATTGCTACGGCCAATGCTGCTGTATTATGTACAGTTAGATAAATGGGAACTTACTGAGCTCGTACGTGGTAATGTGTTTCGATACGACGCGCAATGCCGGTACTAAAGTTGAAGCATGTTTGAACTTGGGAAAAAAACTAGGGAAGCAACTTTTATATTGTGCTTTCCGTCATTATATTTTAGACATTGTGTTTTCTGTGGTATTACAACCGAAGTATATTCTATTTTTGGTCTCTCGGTATTTTAACCACAGACTAAAAATGAATAGACCGCGCATCTCCCGATGAAGCAATGGATGTCAGCAGCGCTAAGATATATCACGTGATCTACAACGAAACCCTCTCTTTCTTTCTGACGCTCTGGCACGTTAAAATTTTTGGCGATCATTTGCAAGCTGTTAGTAGGCAAATGCTTCCTTGCGCTTTTTGTTCGCTCGATTGTTCCGATCGCTTCGCGAGACATTTGTTTATTTGCTGCTTGCAAGTTCCATCTCCGACAAACAATCCATGGCACGAAATAGAAAAATAGAATTTTCTACTTGTTTCAAATTAGGTTTCAAAAGTTTTTCTTTTTTTGGGAGGGGGGAATGCAGTGTATATAGATGAGCATATGAATTTAACAGAAAACATTCAATGTCTATACATATATCACAGAACACATTCAGTTCTTTGATGAAAGGGTAATAATAAAGTATTTTAAAAGAGCACACACATACAAACAAAAGTTTCATTTTAAAAGGCGCAGGATTTTACAATATTTTGTAAAATTTACCTATTTTTTATTCAACGAAATTAAAACATAAACAACTTTGAAAATGTGTGTTAATCATTACAATTTAAACAGCTTTTAACAGAAAAGTTAAAAAGTCACTTAACTGTATTTAGAGACGTTTTCGATTGTCTTTTGTATGTTTGAATAATAATGTTAATTGTTCTAAGTTCTAATAGTAGTTCGATTCAATCAAAACCCATTTAAGCTTATAGATAAAGCATTTTCTAAGGGTTCTTAAAAACATTGTTTGCTCTACCCCCCCTCCCCCCCCCCCACCGCCCGAAATTGCGAGAAATAATCTTTAAAAAAGCAGTTGCTTTGCTTATGTACAAACAATTGATAGTTAGTTACACATAGTTCAGTAGAGAATGAATAAAAAAACATAAGTAGGGGAGGTGATTTTTTAAAAATGCAATTTTTGAGACACGCCCTTTCATTCTGCTTGTGCGGTATAAGGTCGTACCGACAGATGAATAGTGCAAAAAGGTCGAATTACGAAAAATAGAGTATTTCACTTTTACTGTAACTTTTTCCAGAAAGAAAGGGCAAATACTTCTAATTGAATAAAATGTTTAAATGGTAATTTAATGGCATTTAAATCAAGGCTTTACATTCCCCACAAACTATGCAAAAACATTTGTTGAAATAGAACTTATTGAAGTCACAGATTTACACTATCGGTGAGGATATGGATTTCTATGCATTCTGTGTGACCAAAGATAGCAAGCGAAAACGCTCAACTAAAATTGTTAATTTTGTTCATAAAATGTTACTCGCCAAAAAAGTGATAAAAATATTTCTAGCTCTATTTTTAACAATTTAAGCAAGAGTTTTGAAAATAACTAAGATATTATTACAGACTAAACTTACCTATGGAACGTTATTGGTCCTCCCTTGACCGATTTTTCTTTGCATCCAAATGCACAGCATTGAAATAACCATTTTATCTCAAAACAACAGTTCATCTCCATAGAAGTGCATGCTATGATCCGCTGCGGTGGTTGTAGATCACGTGGTTAAAGCCAGGTAGGTTCTGGCGGCAGAAAGGTTAGCACACTCTCTCTCTCTATGTATCTTTACTCTGTGATTTTAACCGATAAACCAAGAAATGGGTAGAATTGGGGTATTTGATTGCGTGCAATGTCGAATGCGGTGTTCAAGCAATTGCGTGGAACCATCCACTGCCATTAGATCTACAATACTGCTTTTTAAGCGGTTTCAGCAATCATAGTCAAGAATAAAACATTCTAATTTTAAACCTGGAGTGAGAAATGATGAGGTTGAGGAGTTGGTAGACAATTCAGAGCAACGTGCAACGTGTAATGGAAGTTGCGCAAAGTCACCTTCTGATGACCCATGCAAAAGAAGTGTCTAAGGAAGATACTAGAGCTTAGTGCGATTTTCTTGAGCGGAACACCTTCTCTTGGTGTATGTTTTTGTATCCCAGGAGCGGTTTCTCGTGTTATATCTCTGTCAAAGATTCTTTATGGCT
Organism: Uloborus plumipes; assembly: GCA_038373865.1. NCBI lineage: Eukaryota > Metazoa > Arthropoda > Arachnida > Araneae > Uloboridae > Uloborus > Uloborus plumipes. The sequence goes on from JAXGGA010009864.1 coordinate 48,636, forward strand.
TCAAGTTATTGATATTTCACAACCAGTTTAAACTGACAGCCGGAAAAAGAAAAGGTATTCGTAACATATGAATGTGATTTCTTTCACATTCTTATCGTTAATGGGAAAGAATATCTGAGAGCTGGGTTCCCATCAGCAACCCTTTTTGTGCAAGCACTGAGAAATGATTAGGAACATTTTCAGCGTCCTTATTCATGTAAAGAAGAAACTCAAAATATATCAGCTGTTTGATCCTGAGCATTGGAATCTTCAAGATAGCTACCAACAAGGCTTTGTACTACCAAAGAAACTGAGGATTGCAAGCGACAATACGGAGCTTGGCATGGCCCTTATTGAAGCATTTGTTAAGACTATCACTAACGACGAAAAACAAAGACAGTGTCTTCTTCAAGTGGTACAGGAACAAAGAAAAGGTTTCAAAGTTGCAAAAAAGTATATTGTAAGAATTAATGAGCGAATTACTATATATTTAATGTATTCAAATTTGTTTTTTATATTTTTTCCGTATTTGATTAGTTTTCACACTTTTCTGCATGTCATTGGTTTTTCAGATATATAGTTCATTTTGTGATTGCACGCTTTTTTTCTTCAGAGATATAAAAAAGCAATAAAGTAACTTTATTATTATTATTATTTACGTTCGCATTTGGGCCAATATCACAAAATTTAAGTATTCCTAAATGTAAATAGTTTACTAAAATTTTGAGCAAATAATTCAGTGTATATAAAGGCTTAAATAAGATGGTAAGACGAACAAAAATACAACGGCTACTTTTTTCCATAGATATCATTTACGTTCACGTTTTTGTAAATATCACGAAATTTCAAGGCGTTTGAGCGACCTCTAAATATTAATATATT
>JAXGGA010009865.1:0-49496 GCA_038373865.1 Uloborus plumipes
CCAGTGATGCAGTTGACAAAAATGTTCAGGGGAACTCACCTTGAGTTATAGGGGACCCACCAACAGAAAAGTAGTTTGAAAAAATTTATATTTGCAATTTTTACAATTAAAAAACCCAAAACTCGCTAAAATTGCTATAACTCGCTAAAATTGGCGAATTTTCAAAAAAAAATCAGCCGACTTTAGGACCTTATATTTCGATAACGGGGGCGCAAGGGCAAAAATGCATGCATGCTTTACAATGCTCTTTCCATTGGTACTCATTAAAAAAAATTCATTATTCCATGATCGGGTACTTTCCTGGACAGGAAACACAAATGGTACAGGAAACACAAATGTTATTCTTCTTAATGAAAGAATGCTTGTATGTTGTCTTCTGCTTTGTCAAAAGCTAGCACATAACATATCCACTCAGAATACTTCCTATTGGTTCATGTAATTTCTTTCCAAATAGAACACTTCACAAAAGCATTTTAATTGTTTAACAAGGGTTATGACCTTCAGGGCAGTGCTCGAAATTAACGGTCGTAAGTCGTATTTTGCAACTTTAAATTTCATTTTGACTACCGCGATTTTGAACCCAGTCGTCGCTTCGACGTATTGTAAGGTAAATGTTTTGAAAATTAACCTTGGATAACTGGAAAGGGTCGTCGTTTTGACGACGCCCCTTTCCAATAGTCCAAGGTTAGTTTTCAAAACATCAACCTTACAATATCAGAAAAGTGTCCTGGTATTACGGCAGAATCGGCTATGGGCAGGATGACCAGTATCTGCCCTTTCCTCCCCCAAAGACATCTTAGACCATTAAGACATAGACAAGCCATTCCATTCAGTCGCTATTGTATGCTCTGAAGCAGGGATAAGGGTGACAGGTTTGACGGGAAGGGGAGAACATGAAAGAAATTTGCCGTCTTGTACCACGTGGTTGAGCCTTTTGGATTTGAGTTTTCTTCCTACCTAGGGCACGTGTCCTCTGTCATTCCAGTTCTTCCATTGCTTAACATGGTGTATTGCTGTGCGCATAATTGTAATGAAAGAGGAAGAAAAGGAGGATTTTCGTTTCACAGGTATGCAACTATTCTCATTTGTTACATTTTTATTTTAAATTAGTAGTTTTAATTATAGTAAAATCAACTTTTGAGAAGGAAACAAAAAAGGGCCTTTTAAGTTAATTATTAAAGAAGTTTTTTACTAAAAAGACTTAATCAACTAAAAGGGATGGAAAAGCTATTTTTGTGAATAAGATAAAAATACCTTTGTGCATAAAAATCAAAGCATATAAAACAACGTTAAAATGCACAAATGCGCAGGAATACTGCGGACACGTGTTCGGAGTTACAAGGAACGCATTTATCAATGTAACAAGTGTCCGCAGTATTCCTACGCATTTGTGTATTTCAACGCACTTTATATGCTTCATTTTCAGAGTTCTGTACATATTCAGACTTTTTTTTTCATAAAACTTCTTCCCGAGAAAAGTGCACGATTTTGAGAATATAATTAATTAAATTCAAAAAGCAATAATTCATAAATTTACACCGACACTGTTGCGCTGGATTTGTCCGATGTACCCAACTTAGAGCATTTGAGTCCATACGTACAGGACGTGGTAGGGCACATAGCTGGATATGTCGTACGAAAATTAAAAAACCTATTGTGTTCAACTTGCGAAGATGAGTTGAATTCCTCATCTTGGTTATCAAGATTAACAAAGGCAAAAAATTATTTGCCTGACACCGACAATGACACGAAATATGGATTGACTAAACCCTCTGAAGATACAATCTACATTTGTAAAAAAGCAGAGAATATCTTCAGAGAAATAACCAAAATTCATGGCATAAATAAGCCAAATTTGTTGCAGAAAATGGTTTTGCTAACTTTGAGAAAGATAGATTGTACTCGCATTTTTAAAAATCTGAATACTCATATATTAGAATTTGAAGCATATGAAAATCACAAATATAAATTAATGAAATCAGTCGCTAAAAAATATTTAAATATAAGAATGCACCACTTCGTAAATAATATTAACAATTGAAATGTGTAATAATGTAAATAATATTAATAATTGAAATGTGTTCAGAATTTCTAAAATTTTCTTAATTTTTCTGCGCTTGATCTATTTTAGAAAAATAAAAATATATAAATTATATTAAAAAACGCAAACTTGAAAAAAATTGCAGAACAGGTTTTGAAAGACCCTTTTTCCGTTTCCTGACTTGAACGGGGGCAATAGGCTAAAAATAGTTTGAAACACATTATACATTTAAAATTTCTAACATAATTTTTACAAACTTAGTTTTGTATTCATTTTTTGAGTGCAGGAAATAACGAATGAATTAAAAATAATACTAGCTTACATTGCAAAAAGAAAAGAAAAAAAGTAATTTCTATTCGTTGCGAAGAACAAAACAGCAAAGCTGGAATTTACCTTGTTTCGAAAACGGGATGAAATCGACTCTCTTTCTAAAGGAGCGCAACCTTTAGGACCATTTTTAAATCACTTTTTCCACTCAGTAATTTGTAGCAGAAATTAAAAAAAAACACTTGTCCATTAATTTATAAACTATACACTTGCAAAGGATGGAAAATAATTGTGCCAAAACATTTCTGGCATAAGGTAATAAATTAAAATTGACGACTCTTAAAATCTCTACGAGAATCAACACAGCAGTACGAAACGCTCTTCTGTGGAGGTCTCAGTCACGTGGTTCACCCTGCGAAGATCCCTGCCTCAACTACCACGCCTACTTGTCTTATCTATGTCTAAATAATCTAAGAAAGACATCACCAGCACATGCTGTGCATTTTGTTCCTTTGTACCTCTTTCCCTTTAATCCTTTCTTCCCCTCCCTCTCCTGGAAATCGCTTGTTCCACCCTGGCTGGTTGATGGAGATTGACTCATCGCTTCCTGTCAACACAGTGAGAGATGGAAAATTTTTTTCCAACTCTTTGTGCTTTTCTTGTGATTTAAAATGCTTAATAAAAGCCCCATCTCTCACATATTGATATAATTAATGACTTCCACATGTTTTGCACTAAAATTTTGCAATTTGACTTTTTTTTTAATGCTCAAGCTGAATTTCTTACACAATTTCTAATTAGATCACCGTAATCAATGTGTCGGAGTGTATTTTCAATATTTTTTTTACTGTTTGAGTGCAACAATTAACGACAATTCTACGGAACACACTCAATTAATTTGTTTTGTCCGATTTACTATGCACGTCGAAAAAAGGCTTGGCACAGTGTAGTAGTGCAGCAATATTTCATCATGTGTTTCTCGTTTGTACCTCTTCTGATAATTTCTTGAATTTCACACCATGCAAAGCCTATTCAACTAAAATACAAGGATATTTTTTGCACTTTCGTCTTTTAAGCCTCCCCCCTCCCCTCACTCCGTAGAAAAAGTTAAAATCAAAATTGGCTCTTGTAATCGAAAACTTTTGCTGTAATGTGTAATACTCTTTAATTTTTTTATGTTGAGCATTTATTTAACATTTCCATATTTTTAGCTTAACAGTAAATTAGTCAAGTCAATCTGCAAAAAAAAGAGCTAAAATCGCAAATCGCGATGTAATTCTGAAATTTTAATATGTTGTTTGGGTCTCTTAGGGTAGTGTAAATATAAGTTTGCACCTTTCTAAAACCTGTGCTCGCTGCGAAACTTGCGAAAAACTGCGAAATTTACGGACATTTTTCAGTTTTTCCTTTATAACTCCTAAAATATGCAACTTTTGACGATACATGTGATTGCCCATTTTAAAGAACACTAAATTTGCAACAATTTAAGCTTAAGTGAGGCTCTGTAAGACTAAGAGTTTAGGAAATATCGTACTTTGAAAAATGGAGTTTTTTTGCGAAAAGTGAAAAAATTATGTTTCGATCATATTTTGGACCAAATATCGACATAAATTCCTATTCTACAAGACAAAAAATGGGCATGCAACTACAGTACATTTAAATAGCTTTCATTCAAGCCCAAGCAGTAGTCTGTAGGTTCAATATTTCATTTACAATAACGAAAAAATATATTTAAAATTTTTAGAAATGAGCAAATTAGTTTCCTAATAAGAATAGGAGGGTAGTGGACAATAAAAAAAATGCATAAAATGGTATTAAAATGGTAACACTATATTAAAATGTTAGTTTTAAATATTTAAAAAATATTACAGGTCATTTTCACTCCTTTTTTTTGCTATTTTTATGATGATTCTTGTTGGTTGTGGTCTTATCGTGACTTTTTTCAGATTTTGCCCTAATCACTCCTGAACTATGCAACTTTTGATGATGTGTGCATACCCATTTTAAAGAACACTAAATTTTCAACAATTTAGGCTCAGTGCCGTTCTGTAGGGCAAATAGTTTAGGAGATATTGTACTTCAACAATTTGTCATTTTTTGCGAAAAATGAAAAAAAATGCTTAGATCATATTTTGAACTAAATATTGACATAAATTCTTATTCTACAAGACAAAAGATAGACATTTAATTACAATACATCTAATCGGCTTTCATTTAAGCCTAAAAAGAAGTTTGTAGCTTCAATATTTCAATTATAATTGTGAAAAAACAAAGATTCTTAAATTGAAATTATTTTTGAGAAATGAGAAAAATTGTTTTCTAATAAGAATAGGAGAGCACTGGACAACAGAAAAATGCATAGAGTTGTATAAAAAGGGTAACACTGTATTAAAATATTATTTTCATAATTTAAGAAAACCTTATAGGTTAATTTAGCGCAATGTTTTTCTTTTTTTTCTTTTGTGGGTCTTTATTAGCTGTGGTCTTATTGCGAAGCTGCAGGAAAAGAAGGTGGTCTTTGTTCTGTCTCAAAATGTTTGTGTATTTTCTTCATCTTCGAGAACTGGAATGGCAAGAAAGTTGTAACAACTCTTTCCGAATTTAAACGAACATCTTAAGACAGAACAAAGACAACCTTCCTTTCTGCAGCTTCACAATAGCACCACATCTAATAAAGACCCACAAAAGAAAAAAAAAGAAAAACATTGAGCTAAATTAACCTGCAAGCTTTTTTTAATTTAAGAAAATAATATTATAATACAGTGTTACCTTTTTTATACAACTCTATGCATTTTTCTGTTGTCCAATGCTCTCTTATTCTTATTAGAAAACAATTTTTCTCATTTCTCAAAAGAAATTTTAATTTCCAAATATTTGTTTTTTCACAATTGTAAATGAAATATTGAATCTACAGACTTTTCTTTAGGCTTAAATAAAAGCTGATTAGATGTATTGTAATTAAATGTCTATCTTTTGTCTTGTAGAATAAGAATTTATGTCGATATTTGGTTCAAAATATGATCGAAATATTTTTTTTTCATTTTTCGCAAAAAATGACAAATTGTTGAAATACGATATCTCCTAAACTATTCGTCCTACAGAACGCCACTTGTACTTAAACTGTTGCAAATTTAGTGTTCTTCTTGGGTATGCACACATATCATTAAAAGTTGCATAGTTCAAGAGTGATAGGGCAAAATCTGAAAAGAGTCAGGATAAGACCACAGCCAACAAGAGCGATCATGAAAATAGCGAAAAAATGAGTGAAAATGACTCGTAAAGCTTTTAATTTTTTAAAATAACATTTTAATACAGCGTTACTTTTTAAATAACATTCTATGCATTTTTTATTGTCCACTACCCTCCTATTCATATTAGGAAACAATTTTGCTCATTTCTAAAAACTTTAAATATTTTTTATTTTAAATATTGTAAAGTAAATATTGAACCTACAGACTACTGTTTGGGCGAAAGCTGATTAAATGTACTGTAGTTGCATGCCCATTTTTTGTCTTGTAGAATAGGAATTTATGTCGATATTTGGTCCAAAATATGATCGAAACATAATTTTTTCACTTTTTGCAAAAAAACTCCATTTTTCGAAGTACGATATTTTCTAAACACTTAGTCTTTAAATTTAGTGTTCTTTAAAATGGGCAATCACATGTATAGTCAAAAGTTGCATAGATAAGGAGTTATAAAGGAAAAACTGAAAAATGTCCGTAACTTTTGCAGTTTTTCGCCAGCGAGCACAGGTTTTAGAAAGGTGAAAACTTAGATTTACACTATCCTAAAGGGCCCAAACAACATATTAAAAATTCAGAACTACATCGCGTTTTGTGATTTTAATGTCTAATTTGACTGGACTAAATTGAAAATTTGTATCAGAATGTAAGAAAAATACAAAAAATAACGTTTTATTGAAAATCTGTTTTCACCCCCTCCCTCCAAATATGAATGCGGTGCTAGAGGCTTATGTCTGACTTTTCAGAGGTGCATATGGACCTAACTTTTTATTCATGGACGATACTGCTCGTCCACATCAAGCAACACTCGTTGATGACTTCCTCCAAAGCAGTAGCGTACATAGGCTAGAATTTTTGAGGGGGCCAAGCTGACTAGACTTAAACAGCCCCCCCCCCCCCCCACACCTTTTTTTGGACAATCAAACTTTTTGAGAAGGGAAGTTCCAATGCCGGTTTTCAACTTCTTCAAGATGATAAAGTAGAGGAAAGCAAAGGGGAGCTCAATCTGGAACTTTTCAAAAATTGAAACTTATTTTTGGTTGTGTTTGATGATTTAAGGGGCTTGTGGTTCCTCTCTGAAACATTCTGAAACTGAAGCTTTTAATAGGCAGTTGTTAGCTACCTTTAGTGACCTGAAGAGGGAAGATTCGAGGAGTCTCTCCTGAAATGTCTTGACTCTAAAGTTTCACTATAGCTTATGTTGGTAATGCTCCCTGGTCTCTCAAACCATATTTTTCGTAAAATTGAAGTCAATTTTAGGCTATGTCTGGAAGAAACGGTTCAGAGACCAGTGGCACACTTCTTAGAGCTTTACGATACATTTAAATTTTTGGAGAATTTATGGTTAAGGAGCATAACAAAATTTCAAAACTTATAGGTATAATTTTAGACTATCTTCGGCGGTAACGTTTCAGAAAGGGTGCTGGTTCAGCCTCTAGCTCGGATATTCTCCCTTCTTGCAGGGTTTTATTTTTCTCGGAAATTATTTGTAAACAAACGGCAACCGAATTATGTTTTATTTTATTTTTTTCATGTTGGGAGGGGTCCGGCCCACCCCTAATATACACCCTTGCTTGAAAGTGAAGGCATTGAGTGAATACCATATCCAGCAAAGTCTCCTGATCAGAATCCAATAAAGAAATTATGGGACAACCTTGGAAGAGCAGTTGCATGTAGAACTCAACTTCCTCGAACTGTACATTAGGGTATGCCATAAAAACAAAAGTTTTCTTTTTCGACTTGGTACACGCACTTTCCTATGTATTCACTCATTTTGAGTTGCTTGGTACAAAGAAAAGTTTTTGGAAAAAAATTTTAGCCACCCGAAAACGCAATTAATCCGGTGTTTTTTTCAAAAAATTCACTATTTTCAGGTTGAATACGCAATATAGCTGCGGGAGTTTTTTAAAAGATTGTTCTTCTAACTTAAATGCATGTTTTCAACTCTAATGAACATACTTTTCTTATAAAAAATGCAGTTAAATATACATATCGTCTCTTTTTGTTTTTAAAAAGAGCAGAACTATCGGTAATCGTTCCTACTGAAACGGGTTACGCTTCTGGTCAATCGACACTGCTGTCTTCGTTAGGCAGTCAGCTGTTCAGGGGAAAATGCCACCTGAATCTGGTGAAGTGATCCCCATTTTGCTAATTAACGCTCCCCCCCCCCCCCCAATAACTTTTGACCGGCAGACGCGTTTTCACTTAAATGTCTCTCATCCTGCCGAAGATTTTCCGACAAAAGGCAAATTGAGATTCTCTTTTTTGTTTTATTAAAGGATGGACTGATTTCCACTAAAAACCTGGAAAGCAAAAGACACTAATAATTTTAAACAGTCGGACTTACAGTTCGACTCTCCCGAAAGCTAGTGCCGTCGTGTAATATTATGACTCGAGGAAATACCCTGGAATTTTTGTAGTATAGCTGTACGAAGTAAATGAAACTACCTTGATATTAGTAGAGCGGCTGTTACTTCAGTCAGGTTTGCTGTGTAATCAACCGCGGCAGTTGCTATCATATATAGCCTTTTGGGTTATCTTGTGAAGGCAGGGTCATCTTGGTGAAGATAAAAAAAATCTCATGTGCAATAGCAAAAGGGTGTTTCATGCTAAAGAGCATATTATGAAGCACTCAAGAGCAGAGGAGAGTTCCAATATCGCAAAAAGTAACATTACTGCAATTTTTGTAGAAAGCAGGAAGCACAACGCTCTAACTGTTAGTCACGATGAGAGCACTGGTAGCTTTCGGAAAAGCATCATCAAAGAAAGACCGTAACAGAAGAGCGTGGAGATTGCTACCTCACTCACTATACACAAGAAGAAGACAACAAAGGAAAAACTGGCTGAGCAATGTGAAATAGGATTATGTGTCTGATTGAAAGACATAGGTATAGACATCTGCCTTCAACTAATTGGCAGCGATACCTTCAATTAAATGTCTGGCTGGAAAGGAGGCATGCTACATTACATCGAAATACTACCCCATTACAGACTTTCTTTTCCCAAGTTGACTTTCTTGAGGGAAAAAAAAACAAAGTTTCCCGTATAAAAAACGGGTCCTTTTGGGCTATTCCAGAAAACTTACTCATTGCTCTTCTTTGCTTTGAGGACTAAGGTAAAAATGCCTTTGCATTTGACAAAATAGTATCAATTAGGGGTGGAAATAGTTCCGCCATCAGTGAGCTTCAATACTTCTGACTTCCACGAAACTGATTGACTGACTAGCAACATTTTCGTCCATATTAACAAGGGGCTCCAAAAATTGAATTGGCTTAAACTTTGTTTTTTTCTCAAGAAACTTTCAATTTGGGAAAAGAGTTTACCTACAGTACCAATCCATTCCTTTTCTGGAGAAGTTGGTCTGTCAAGTTTTGCAACTATATGACTTAATATCTGCTCGTTGATATGAAGCCAGCAGAAAGAAAGATCTAAAAAGTATGTAATGGAGGAGTTTTTCGATGTTCTGTAGCATGTCTCCTAAGTGTAGCATGTCTCCGAAAGCTACCAGTGTTCTTATCGTGACTAAGAGTTAGAGTGTTGTGCTTCCTGCTTTCTACAAAAATTGCGGTAATGTTACTTTGGCACTCTCTTCTGCTCTTGAGTGCTTCATTAGGGTGGTCACAAGTAACACGGGGAAAATTTTTTTTCAACTAATCTTTTGCGGCACCCCCCTAAAATGTGCCAATGGGCTAGAAAATGAGATTTGCAAAGTTTTAGCTTTATCGGATAATATTAACACATGCCGCAAAGAGGGTAAAGTTACGAAAAACAGCGATTTTTAGCCAAAAATTGTAATTTTTACTCTGTAAAACCAAAACTACTAATAATAGAAGCTTTATTTTGGTCTCATTTTGTAGGAAATTTTATTTTCTTTAAGTCTAATCTTATTTAAAGTTTCGAAAAAAATTATTAAATATTTTTCGGAATTTTCACAAGTCAGGTTGCAAAGCAAATCCTCGAAATTGCAATTAACATGGGGAAATTTTTTTTTCGACTAATCTTTTGAGGCACCCCCCTAAAATGTGCCAATGGACTAGAAAATGAGATTTGAAAAGTTTTAGCTTAATCTGATAATATTAACCCGTGCCTCAAAGTGGATAAAGTTACGAAAAACAGCGATTTTTAGCCAAAAACCGTAGTTTTTCCTCTGCAAAACCAAAACTATTCATCCTAGAAGCTTTATTTTGATCTCATTTTGTAGGAAATTTCATTTTCTTTAAGTCAATTTCATTTAAAGTCTCAAAAAAAATGATTGAATATTTTTCAGAAATTTTCAAGTCAGGCTGCAGCGTAAATCCTCGAAATTGCTTAGAAAAAAATCATTAAAATGTAAATTAATAAGTTCTTTTAGTAAATTTTATGAACTCTACGGATAACGTTGACTTTTTAGAGAAAAAACAGCAATATTATTACGAATATATAATAAATTTATGTCTTTGAAACTCATAGATAAAATAAATAACTGCGAGTATAACTTTGAGCAGTACAAGCCATCAAGGGCGGATCCAGAAATGCTCCAAGGGAGGGGCGATTGTTTTTTTTTTTCTACTTGCCCCCCCCCCCTTTTTTTACCACACATACTGGTTAACACATGTTTATTACAAATGTTTCGGTCTTCAATTTCGAAAAAAATCCAGATAAGAGCCCCGAATTCCAACCATTTCCCATAATATCATCGAAGATCATCTAAAATTGCCATTTTAGATCTTCAGATTGGAAAAACTGCCGAAGAAGAGTCCCTCAAGGGAGGGGCGATCGCCCCCATCGCCCCTCCCTTGTATCCGCCCCTGCAAGCCATAAATGAAGGGCTTGGAGGATGAAGGGGCTAAGTTACATTTTAAAAAATGAACACTCTCTACAATGGTAAGCAATAGATACAGGTGAACAAATAAAACTTGGTAAATCAAACAATAGATATCAATAGACCAATTTCATACGCACACTAATGACAAAACCAGAAAACAAAAAAGCTGCAATAACTACAACAATAAAACTTTGAACTTTAATTATTCGCAATTTCTGTTTTGTCGCTTAACCTAGTTCTGTTCTGTCGCTAGTTTGTAGTAAAGAATAGTAAAATAATGTTATATAATTTAATAGTATAAGTATAAAGGTGCATTAAAACTTTTATTGTCATTTTAACTCTTTGCTTTCCGTCTTAACCCCTTAATTCCTCTATTTTAACACAGGAATTTGTTTCATTTATTTCTAAAGTACCGTGAAAATACCCCTTTTTTAATTGACAAAGTAAATCCAACAATAAGCAAATAAATGTAATTGAATATTGTAATGGTTTTAGGTTTTTGCTTGAAAATTTCTTATTTTTGATATACTCTACGATTTAACCTGAAAAATGCCAAATAAATACTTTGGACATGATAGCAAAAATGAATGGGATAGCACTTAACAAGAATTAAATTTCCTACAAAATGAGACCAAAATAAAGTTTCTAAGATAAATAGTTTTGGGTTTATAGAAGAAAAACTATGATTTTTGGCTAAAAATCGCTGTTTTTCGTAACTTTATCCACTTTGAGGCACGTGTTAATATTATCCGATTAAGCTAAAACTTTTCAAATCTCATTTTCTAGTCCATTGGCACATTTTAGGGGGGTGCCTCAAAAGACTAGTTGAAAAAAAAAATTCCCCATGTTACTTGCAATTTCGAGGATTTGCGTTGCAGCCTGACTTGTGAAAATTCTGAAAAATATTTACTCATTTTTTTCGAAACTTTAAATAAGATTAGACGTAAAGAAAATAAAATTTCCTACAAAATGAGACCACAATAAAGCTTCTAGGATCAGTAGTTTTGGATTTACAGAGTAAAAACTACAATTTTTAGCTAAAAATCGCTGTTTTTCTTAACTTTACCCTCTTTGCGGCACGTGTTAATATTATCCAATTAAGCTAAAACTTTGCAAATCTCATTTTCTAGCCCATTGGCACATTTTAGGGGGGTGCCGCAAAAGAAATTCGAAAATTGATTTTTTGTGACCACCCTAGTGCTTCATAACATGCTCTTTAGCATGAAACACCCTTTTGCTATTGCACATGAGATGTTTTTTATCTTCACCGAGATGGCCCTGCTTTCACAAGATCACCCAAAAGACTATATGTGATAGCAACTGCCGCGGTTGATGACACAGCAAACCTGACTGAAGTAACGGCCGCTCTACTAATATCAAGGTAGTTTCATTTACTTCGTACAGCTATACTATCAAAATTCCAGGGTATTTCCGCGAGTCATAATATTACACGACGGCACTAGATTTCGGGAGAGTTGAACTGTAAGTCCGACTTCTTCCATGTTTAAAATTATTAGTGTCTCTTGCTTTCCAGGTTTTTAGTGGAAATCAATCCATCCCTTAATAAAACAAAAATAGAGAATCTCAATTTGCCTTTTGTCAGAAAATCTTCGGCAGGATGAGAGACATTTAAGTGAAAACGTGTCTGCTGGTCAAAAGTTATCTTGGAGGGGAGGGGAGCGTTAATTAGCAAAATGGGGATCACTTCCCCAGATGCAGGTGGCATTTTCCCCTAAACAGCTGACTGCCTAACGAAGACAGCGGTGTCAATTGACCAGAAGCGTAACCCATTTCAGTAGGAACAATTACCAATAGTTTCTGCTCTTTTTAAAAACAAAAAGAGACGATATGTATATTTAACTGCATTTTTTATAAGGAAGTATGTTCATTAGAGTTGAAAACTTGCATTTAAGTTAGAAGAACAATCTTTTAAAAAACTCCCGCAGCTAAATTGCGTAGTCAACCTGAAAATAGTGAATTTTTTGAAAAAAATACCGGATTAATTGCGTTTTCCCGGTAGCAAAATTGTTTTCCAAAAACTTTTTTTCGTACCAAGCAACTCAAAATGAGTGAATACATAGGAAAGTGTGTGTACCAAGTCGAAAAAAAAAAACTTTTATTTTTATGACATACCCTACTATACATGCTCTGAGGACGGTACCACTTGAAGAGTGGGGCTTAATTCCCCTGTCTTAAAGGTTTCCAAGTGCTAGAAAAAAATTTCGAGCACTTTTCAAGAGTGTACAAAGCCTGTTAAAATATAAGACTATTTAAAAGTGTCAATGCCATTTTTTAAAATTAAATCAATAGTAATAATTCCTCATCTCCAAAGCAGCCTGAGATTGGAATAGCCTAACACAATGATATCTATTCCCTCCTGACTTCTGAGTAAAATTTAGCACTTCTGCATCCATCATTTTTATTAATTTAAACAACTGAACCATGTCTCGCCCTCTTGATTCTCGTTGGCCACTAGCCACAGTATGTCTTTTTAGGCTCGTTTTAAATTTTGAAGTCCCTTTATTAATGTTTTAGCCCTTCTTTGAATCCTGTCTAATAATAAGATCTTTCTTAAGATAAGAAAACCAGAACAAAATCTACTGCTAACGGAATCTGCACCAGACATTGTTTCACCCATATGTAATTCTTTAATTGCCTGCAATAGTGGTAGGTCTTTGCATTCATCTACAAGAAAAAGAACAACTATCAATTTTCACTATTATAATTTAGGAAACAAATACATGTTCTTCAGTAAAAAAATGCCTATTGTGGCTCTGCCCAAGTTTAGCATTTTTCATTTTATTAATCAAAGTATTTTTTTCTTTAGACCATAAAGTCTTATCATTTATCAAAAAAAAAAAAAAAATGTACCTATACTCCATTCCACCCTAACTTGGCACTACAGGGAAAGCTAAGCGAACCGAATTGCAGCCATTGTCAAGGAAACTGCGGTTTGTTTACATCGGATGGGCGCCAGTAAACAGCACTACTTGTCAAACTTGGCGAGGGAAAAAAATGGTACGTAGTTTAAATTATCAAGAACGATGCTTGCTATTACTCTTTGATTTCTACAGAAATCAAGATACAAAATGTGTTTAGATTCGTCTTAAAAAATATACATTTCATCGTATTTTTAATACAAATGCAGGGCCCTACGTAGAATTGTGTTTTGCAATTATAGAGAGCACCTGGGCACCAAAGTACTTGATAAATATTTCTGAAAGATTAAAAAATTATTGGGAAAACAAATTTTCAGTAATTATTGTAACTTCACTTCTCCCCCATCGCTCTAAAAAACAATTTTACATATAAGTGGGCGTGTTTTGTTATTTTCCAGTAAAATTTGAATTGAGCATACACCTTTTCTCTTGTTTGGTCAAATTGTTTCTTTGTGTGTGTCGGAAATTGTTTAAATTGATTTTGATGAATGCACTTACAAAGACAGGAAAATGTAAAGGTGTAATATGGAAACTGGAAGAAAAACTTAATAGACCGCTGTAATGGGATATTTGCCAGTTACATTTGAATGAACTTAATTTGCAACATTTTTTGCAAAAGCTAGATGGACCAGTGGACTGAAGTGATTTGTTGGGCCTATTGGACGAAGCTTAATAACATGTTATACTTTCAAATCAGTTCAATATGAACCTATAGAGTTTTTCAATGATCAGATCGATGGTGACAATAAAAAGGATTTAAGTACTGGTACTGAGCAACAGTAACTTCATGAGATATGCAAAGCAGTTTTGACTGGGAAAATATCCAAAAAATTATGAAACAGAAGTCCAGGAAAGCTTTCCCAAGCCAGATGGTTGACTACAGCAGACATAATCTTTAGACTATAATTTTAAAAAGATTTCGTAACTTTCGCGGGAAAAGTGTCCTTGCTTTTTTAGGATGAAGTGCAAACATTACTAATTTAGCTATGAATTTTTGTGAGATTAAAAAAGAGTTACACTCATCTCTCTGGGGAAAAGCAGAAAATTGTATTCACATCCATTCAAAACAATGTATACTTTTCACCCTAGAAATATGCTGTTAGTTTATAAGAGCATATAAAGAAACTTGTTTTAAATCGTATTATCAAAGCTCAATCTGGAAAACAAACAAGCAAACATGTGAGAAGGCTTTAAATCCCCAAAATAGATAAAAATTTTCTTACATCACATACATAAATCAAAAATCAGAATATATTGATATGACTTCTTGTCATGATGTAGAAATTAGTCACCTTTTTCCCATAATTTAACAACACAATATTTAAAAAGATTACTGGAAGCTGAGAATTTAAATATGATTTCTGAATGCGCTTTTTTTAAACTTCCATTAAAGACCTACCCTTAATGGGATCTGCAACAGACAAAGTTTCACCCATATGAATTTCTCTAAGGGCCTGCAATAGTGGGTCTTGATATTCATCTACAAGAAAAAGAACAACTATCAATTTCCACTATCGTAATTTAGGAAACAAATACATGTTAATTAGTAAAAAAAATGCCTATTGTGGCTCTGCCCAAAGTCAGCATATATCATTTTATTAATCAAAGTATTTTTTTTCTTTAAACCATAAGGTCTTATCATTTATTTAAAAAAAAGTACCTAGTAATGTGAAAATAATATTTGATATTTTAGCTGGTGGTACCTAAATTACTATGGTGAACATTAACATTTGTTTCTAGGGTAAGCTAAATCAAACATTTAATTAAAATAGTAAAAAAAAAAAATAATTTGAATTTTGACATCTAGAATTCCAATTATGTTTTTTACAATAAGGAAATGCAATAGGTGTGAGTGTCTTGCCCTGTATGTGTGTGTGCTAATTTGGCACCATGCAAGACATGGGTGCCACCATGTACTGCATGGTGAAGACTCTAGTAGCACACTCCGTTTTTTAAAGGTTGTAAAATGGTTATTAACGTTGTGACAACGGATTAAAAACGTTTATAAAACGTTTAAACGTTTTTTGTGCTACCTGGGGAAGGAGCAGGGGCCGGTGGACTTCCGGTGTCAGGAAGCACCAGGGCGCCCTGTTGCAGACTTCGAGTCCAATCTGAAAAAGGGACTATGTGAAGTCTGAAGTCCAAAAAGAAAACAATAGCAATTTGTCATTGCTCCAAAAAAAAAAAAAAAAAAAAAAAACAGAAAATGACGGAAACAAACATTTTTGATGGAAATTTTACAGGGGGGAACTTTAAAAAAATTCAAAATTCTCAGTTTGAAAATGCTTAGTTTAATTTCTTTTGTTTTGCTTAAAAATGAAATTTTTTTGCCATTTTAAGGGTCATAGCTGAATGGATGCAATTATCCCCTCTCTACTGTACTATAACAAATGAAGGGTCAGGGGGAAAACCAGGGTAGTCCACTTTTTGTTGAATTTAAACTGATGCTACCACCTGTTAGAAAATAAGTGTAATTTCGTTTAGTATATGCAATATTCGTGAAAAAACACTGTAGTCCATGTATTATAGTCATTTTAGAACAAGTATACTGGGGAAGTTTATGAGTTCGTAAAGTTTAAATTTTGTTTTTCTCAAAATGAATCAAATGTGACTACCGTGGTTTTTCCCCCTGACCCTTCAAATGTATTTTCTTATGAAACACTTTGAAGCTCTTATTCTTTGCTTTATTATTCAGAACCAGTAAACAAGAATGTTATAAATAACGAAGGTCTTTTTGTGAAAAATTTTGCATTGAAATGTTTCAGCACACTCATACTTGCCAGCCTCTTCAAGTAAAAATAGGAAGATTTGTGAAAAAAATTGGAGGAAATCATTAGATTTTTCAAATAGAATCACTAAAATTCAATAACTTAAAGGTTTCATTAAAATGATTAGCCCATTGAAAAATATATTAAAAGTTATATTAAAATAAAATAGTTCACTAAATAAATGTATCAAATCACTAAAATACAGCAAAAGAAAAATTGCTATGTCCAATTATGAGTATACATAGCAAAGATTTCAATGATAGTGTGATAGTTAGAAACTAAACAAGTCGTCAAGTGCTGTTAAATGATTGCAGTACTCAGAATGGTAAAAAAAGTATTGCTGTTGAATAAGCTTAAAAATACATTTGCATATAACGCTTCTTTTTGTAAATGTTTTCTATTTATTTCCTCTTAAATAAACTAAATGAAAGTAGCAAAATAACCAACACCTAGCAACTTCCGTTTTTAGACAACCCCGTTCTGACAGTGCAGCATGAATTGACAAGCAAGTATTACACAATTGACAACGTACTTACTTTGATTTTCATTCTTTATTTTTTCCCCATCTTTTTAAAAATATTTCTTGATTTGAAAGAAATTGATACTGGGGGTAAAAAACGGAATATTTCATCTTCTAGCCGGAAGACCATAAAATAGGTCAAAAAGTGGAGGTCTTCTGGCAAAAACAGAAGAGTTGGCAGGTATGCACACTGAATTAGTTTTTGTTACCAAGGTTTTCCTGTTGTGCATGATAACTGAATAAGTGTTTTATTTTTCCTTCACAGTTGTACAATTAAGTTTGAAATGTAATGAAAGGATCTAATGAGAGCTACATATATTAATACATACCTTAATCTTAAGGACAATAATTTAAATAGAATAAATAGATAATTTTAATAACAAGACATAAGGCAGGTCACAAAGGCAATTTTTTAACTATTTTCTTTGCTATTATTTATAAACATTTAAAGCTAATATAATAGTAATCATTTTCCAACTATTTATGGCATATAATATAAAACTAACCATTAGGGTGGTTCAAACAAATTTTTTTTTTGCTACGGACCAAGGCGCACCCTACTTTTTTTACATTTATGTATAAGATCACTCCCCTAAAATTTCAGCTCCCTCCTCCTAATGGAAGATGGTGCTCAAACACCCTTCATTTTTACTCTTTTTCGTAATTTTTCCAATTTTCGAGTTTTTTAGATTAACGAGACCATTTTCTTGAAAGAGATTTTTTTTTCAATTATTCTCATTTTACAACGCATAAATATGAGTTCAAACAACAAAAAAGTTTTTTAATCGTTTAAATTAATATAGCAACACATTTTGATACAATCGATTATTTTGTAGGTCGCAGCATACAATGTAGATAGCAGTATTACTTGTCTACATGTTGTGCTATGATTTTCAAAACTTACGCTTGCCAAAATAGAGTTGTGGAAGAGCTGTGCAAAATGTTTTTTATGCTCTTAAAGTTGTGGGGCGCAGAGAAAAAAATCGCAAGATTTAAAGTTTTAAACTAATAGTGCCAACAGTATCACAAGAAGAATGAATTAAAATATAAAAACTAATTGCACAAAATAAGCTATTGTAGCTAGTCTGGCATAGAACTAATCTGAACTTTAGGCAAAGATATTTACTTCATGCTTACTTTTGCCATCATATTTCTCACAAGTTCTATTCTTTTTAATAACTTTAAAGCGAAAAAAATGTTTGGCAAAGAATTTAACAAACAAAAAAAAAAAAAAAAGAATGTTGCACATAGAACTTAAAAAGTACTTGAACAAGTTTGAAACTTCAACTGTAAGCTTTTTATAAATCTATAGATAAATCTATGATCACTCTTGCTGATTATAAAGATGTAATTGAGTTATTATTAGTCAATTAGGAAACCTATCTGAGAAAATACAGTCTCTTATGTGCCTCAAAATATTTATGTTCCTATATAAGAAAGAGATTTTTCATTTAATTATAAAAGAAAAAACCTAGGTACAGCACTTTCTACAGTTTCAGCGCCTTTTTGTACAGTAAAAAAATAAATTGAGCATTAATAGATGCTCCATTTGCTATTAAAACTTCTGGGAATATCTGAACTTGGAAAAAACCTTATAAGATATGAACGACCTGGAAATTGAGATAACAATTAGGACAGTTTTGTTAAAGTACTTGTGACACCTTTCTGGTGAATTAATTAGTTTGATTTAGTTTTTCGCATCAAATTCTAGTTGAAAGAAAAGCAAGTTATTACAAGAATAAAGATGTGAAATAACAAGTAGTACAGAACAATTGGATTTTTTTTTTCAAACATGAATATTAGGGATTATTTTCTAACATTCTTCGTCCTACACCCCAACAAATGCAAGTATAATATCAATCACAGAATTAAAAGAAAAAAATTAAATAAATAATGGTGAATAACGTTGCTGAGGAAAATGTTCAAATAATTCAAGAATTTAACAGAATTTTTTTTCAATAATGAGGACAATAAGCAGTTTCTTTTACCTGCTGTTGAAGAAAATTGAGTACTTATCCTTGCTGAGACAATAAAATATTCAATACTAAAAGTCTCTCTCTCAAAAAAAAAAATCTATATATAAATATACATAGAAAGTTGAATTGCATAGCAAGAAGTTTAAATATTTTGGCTTTAATTAAAAACTTCTAGCAAATTTCAGTATAACAACACTGCTCGGCAAAAAATGAACTTCAAATGTATCTGACACTATTCTTGCTGTTTCTTATGTAAAATGCCCCACTGAATCCAAATATGATCTCCCTTTCCCCCACGGTAATTGCTCGAATGTAACTGGAATGAATATAAATAATGCTGAAATGTTCTTTACTGAAGGAAATCTGCGGTGCGACTCATATGTAACATGCGATGTTTTCAAGGTTTTAAAAAACATTTTACAGCTTGAAAAATTGTTTGGACGTGGGAGTCATAGAAGGCAGTCCGATATTATTTTGTTGCACCAAAAAATTAGTGTAAAATTTTGAAGCTGGAAAAAATGAGTTGTTGATGATATGTTAAATATTTTACAGAGGGGAGGGGAAAATACCCCCATGAGTCTCCTAACTTGCGAAAAGTGTTTATGATTTTGAACTTTTCAGCTCTCTAGCCGTATAAAAGAATGGTAATGGTATATTATAAAATGCTTCCTTTCCCTCCAAATAATATCTGTGAAATTGTCGAAATCTGATGAAAATAGGAGGGGAGAGGGGCGCTATTTTTGAAAAGTGGGAGACAATGGGGGAAAAGGGTGGCCATATTAGGATTCAGGAGATCATTGAATATAAGAATCAGCAAAAATGATAGCAAAACACCCGGATTTTTTTTTTTTTTTTTTGCCGCAACCGAAAAAGGCTTGAAATTGACAAAAACTGGAGAACTATTTGAGCTTTGAGCACCGTCTTTTTATTTAAGTAGGAGGTTGAAATTTTGGCAGTATATTAGGGTGGGTAAAGGTAAAAAAATGAGCCACCACCGTGACCTCTAGGACAAAAATTTTTTTTCACCATAGGTTTGTGAACCACCCTACTAACCATACAGTAGAAACTTTTTTGCACTATTTATTTGTTAAATGCTAGAATATTACTATATACTTATAAAAGGTAAAAAGAAAGCTCAGTAAACTAAGTAAAATTTCTTAAATATATAAAAAATTACTGAAATAACAACTGTTAATGCTAAAAGTTTTCATAAAAAAAAGCATAAGTACAGCATTCATATAAGTTTCATAATAAGATATAAAACTTATGAATGTCTTATTGGTAAATAATTATTATTCTGCAGTTGATTGATGTTTAAAACTAGAAATAAATCTTGGCCAATCGGAAGAAATTTTATCCAATCCTCAGTAAAACAATTTGCCAGTGATGAACCAAAACCCTATAAGAGAAAGATTAAGTAACAGATTAATAAACCAACACAACATTTTAAAAAGAAATTTCAGCTAGTAATAATTGTAAATATATGAATTGATTTTATACAAAAAGTACACATGTACACATTAATATGTTAAAAGGCAATATTTCTAGCACACATATGATTTCAACATATTAGTAAAAGGTAAAAAAAAAACTCATTAAACTAAGTAAAACATCTTAAATATGTTATAATTTATTGAAATAAACAACTGTTAATGCTAAAAGTTTTCATAAATGAAACAACAAGCATGGCATTCATATACACTGCATAATAAGACATAAAACTTATGAATATCTTATTGGTAAATAATTAAATATTATCCTGGAATTCATTTATGTTTAAAACTAGAATTAAAGCTTGGTCAATTGAAGAAATGTTATCCAATTCTCAGTAAAACAGTTTGCCAGTGATGAGCAAAAACCCTATAAGAGAAAGATTAAGAAACAGATTAATAAACCAACACAACTTTTTAAAAAGAAATTTCAGCTAGTGATAATTATAAATGTATGAATTGATTTTATACAAAAAGTACAGAAGTACACGTTAATAGGTTAAAAGGCAATATTTCTAGCACACATTTGATTTCAACTGATTAATAAAAGGTAAAAAGAAAGCTCATTAAACTAAGTAAAACATCTTAAATATATTATAATTTATTGAAATAAACTGTTAATGCTAAAAGTTTTCACAAATAAAAGCACAAGCATGACTTATGAATATCTTATTGGTAAATAATTAAATATTATCCTGGAATTCATTGATGCTTAAAACTAGAAAAAAAGCTTGGCCAATCTGTAGAAATTTTATCCAATCCTCAGTAAAACAATTTGCCAGTGATGGGCAGAAACCCTATAAGAGAAAGATTAAGTAACATATTAGTAAACCAACACAACTTTTTTAAAAGAAATTTCAGCTACTGATAA
This sequence comes from Uloborus plumipes, assembly GCA_038373865.1. Classification (NCBI taxonomy): domain Eukaryota; kingdom Metazoa; phylum Arthropoda; class Arachnida; order Araneae; family Uloboridae; genus Uloborus; species Uloborus plumipes. The sequence continues at coordinate 20,922 of JAXGGA010009865.1, forward strand.
TTGTAAATGTATAGACCAATTTTGCACAAAAAGTACACAAGTACACGTTAATAGGTAAAAAGCAATATTTCTAGCACACTTTAGATTTCAACCCATTAATAAAAGGTAAAAAGAAAGCTCATTCTAAGCTAAGTATAAAACATCTTAAATATAATATAATTTATCGAAATAAACAACTGTTAATGCTATAAGTTTTCATTAATAAAAGCACAAGCATAGCATTCATATACGTTGCATAAAAAGACATAAAACTTATGAATGTCTTATTGGTAAACAATTATTCTGCAGTTGATTGATGTTTAAAACTAGAAATAAATCTTGGCCAATCTGAAGAAATTTTATCCAATCCTCAGTAAAACAATTTGCCAGTGATGAGCCAAAACCCTATAAGAGAAAGATTAAGTAACAGATTAATAAACCAACACAACATTTTAAAAAGAAATTTTAGCTAGTAATAATTGTAAACATATGGATTGATTTTACACAAAAAGTACACATGTACACATTAATATGTTAAAAGGCAATATTTCAAGCACACATTTGATTTCAATATATTAATAAAAGGTAAAAAGAAAGCTCATTAAACTAAGTAAAACATCTTAAATATATTATAATTTATTGAAATAAACAACTGTTAATGCTAAAAGTTTTCACAAATAAAAGTACAAGCATGGCATTCATATACTGTAAAATCCTGAAAGTAACCCCCCTCCTTTTCAAAACCAAACATATACATTTCAGGAGGGGGGTTATAATCGAGATTTAATATTAAGTATAATCGGGATTTAAGATAAATTTCCATTTGGACAAATAGGGGGGGTGTATTCGATGGGGGGGGGGGGGACTTTCAGGATTTCACGGTATATTGCATAATAAGACATAAAACTTATAAATATCTTATTGGTAAATAATTAAATATTATAGTGGAGTTGATTAATGTTTAACACTAGAAATAAAGCTTGGCCAATCTGAAGAAATTTTATTCAATTCTCGGTAAAACAATTTGCCAGTGGTGAGCAAAAATCCTGTGTGTAAGAGAAAGATTAAGTAACAGATTAATAAAAAAACACAGCTTTTTAAAAAGAATTTTAGCAAGCGATAATTGTAAATGTATGGATTGATTTTACACAAAAAGTACAGAAGCATAAGTTAATAATTAAAATGCAGTATTTCTAGCACACAAGTGATTTCCACCTATTAACATCATAGGAAATCAGGATTTGGTGGAGGTGGAACTATATACCCCCCCCCCTTATTTTTTTGATCCAACCTTTCACTAAGAGCAAACACACTTGTTCGTTAAAACCCGAAAATAGACAGAATTATTAGTAACAAGATAATAAAAGACAGAATAAATTGTATTTCAAAGTAGAATGATGCATGCTCTTTTCCTATCCTAGAAAAAAGTTCATTGAATTTATTTACTCATTATGAATAGTTCCAAAATAAAAAGCAAAAAGTTAATAGTAAAAAATACAAAAAAATACTTAGGCTTTTTAAAAGTAATTTTATGTATGAATGAATTTAATATTAAAATGAAAGAAATGCCTACTTTATTTAAAGAGAAAGAAAGAAATATACACTAGAGATGAAGCTAATATAGTATACCATTTACATTTCAAAAACAATTTAACTGGTTTTATAATAAAAATCCTCATTTTATTCAATACATGCTATAACAATATTATACAACTAAAATTAATTGGATATTTTCAAAAATCAATTTTTACAATGTCTCAAGAGATATAGATTCCAATTGTTATGCAACTTCTGTCACATAAATGTACATTTAGTTGATATTTCCCAATAAAAATTGAATGACCCACACATTTAGGGCAACATTAACAAATCAAAGTAAAAAAAAAGTTATTTGATCATCATTCATTGTAAATAGCTGGGAATATGCAGTAAATTTCAGAAAATAGTTTACCTATTATTTGTGATGCACCGATTAATTAGCAGTAATTTGTAATCAGCCCATAACTCATAATCAGTCAAATTTTGGAGCATTAATTGGCAGGAAAAATATTTTGAAAGTGTTTTAATAATTGTTAAACTTTAAGTTATTTTTTTAACAAAAAGAAAAAAAAACAAGATGAATAAATTTATTAACAATAACTTAATTTTATTTCTGCAACAAAAGTCTACCATGTTGCATGATGGTGTACTGCCTAAAGTAAAGACAAACAATACAAAATTTTCATAAAATTGAATGAAATAATGAAATTAATCCTCACAGCTGATGTTTATGTAACACTCAGTGGCAGCTCCAAAGGGTCCCTCCGGGGAGGGAACCATGGCCCCCTCCTAAAGCCATGCAAGATTTTCAAAAATGAGAACAAGACTTCATTTTTAAAATTCTCTTAACTACACCACTAATTTTTACATAGAAGGTTAATTCCAGGAATATGTGGACATAGCTGCTAATTTTAAAATTTCATCAAAAGTTTTAGTTTTGGATCATAATGTGTAGAAAATAAACCAAATTTTATGAAATTAATAAAATTCACTGCTATAACTATGTCTAAATATTTTTTATAAAGTGAGTTTTAGAGTTAATTCGGTGACTGAAATTACAAGCTTTATTTTCACAACTTTGATTTGTCTTTAACTTTGAAATTTTAAACTGATCCTTTTCAAAAAATTTATTAGTCAAGAGAAATTATTCATGAGCACTTGAAAAACATCAAAGTTTTTGATAAACATTATTTGAAATTTTTTTGGGGGCTTTAGAATAATCCTTCCGAGACCTGTAATGTCTGTCACAAAAAACATAAAATTTTAAGTTTTAACAAGCATATGTTTACATCTTATACTTTTATTTACATTTCCTCTTATTCTGTGTTATAAGAAACATGTCTGTGTAGTTAATTTAAGAAAACCCAAAATATTGAGTGATGTAGAAGGTTTTTAAATTTGTAATGTCTGTCACGTGTGTAATGTCTGTCACACTAGTTTATTTAAACATGCAAATATCAGATTGTTTCAATTTCTAAGTTGATTTTGGCAACAACTGTTACAGTTTCAGTAAACAACTCAACACAGTCAATTAACCCATTGATACCCAAGTTTTTTTTTTTTTTTTCAATTTTTATCTGCTTAAAACTCAAACTTGGAATGTTTTAAACACATTTTAGGCGTCAAATAGATCACCGCTGCCATATTCATTAAGTTATGGCAGCGGTGATCTATTTGGCAGCGGTGTCCTGTTAATGGGACACTGGGCATATATATGAGCAAATGATCATGATTATACAAAAATGATATAACCATTTTTGCAAACTAACATTACGGAAGAGTTCTGTGATCTATTTTAAGCAAATCATTTTAAAATAGTGTAATTTTATGAAAAATAAGTTCTCAAAAAACACTATCTTTCTACGACGACTACCCATGCTGTATTGTTGTTTGACTCATTTACCTAAAAATAACTGTCAATAAATGAACTCTAATGTCAAGCTAGCGGCTTTATATGGTTTTCTCAAGAAGGAATATTCCACTAATGAAAAACAGCTTTAGTAAAAGTATACACGTATTACAGGTCGTTGTCTGCAGTAACTAACAAGCGTCCCGTTTTTAGACTACTGGGCATAAATGGGTTAAGCCCAGGCTCGTCATTTAGGGGGGGCAGGGAGGTCAATTGCCCCCCCTGACTTTGAGAAATCAATGTATTTACATATAAGTGGGCGTGGTTTCGTTGTTTTCTGGTGAAATTGTATTGTGTTTTTACCCTTGCCCCCCCCCCCCCCTGGAAAAACTTGAAATGACGTCCCAGATTAAGCCTCATATTGTGAGTATTTCAATCTTTACAAGATGCATTTCACGGTATTTGGGACATAAGGGGTGTCCGTACAAACTTTTAAAAGTTTAAAATTTTTATATATATATTGAAAAGTACATTCTAAAGTATATGAATATCATATTGTTTTCATAGTTCACTTTATATTATGTTTGTAATTGCACTCAGAACATTGAAAATGCAATTTTCACTGTTACGGACTCTACATTGAATTTTTCTTTAAATCTGGCGTAAACCGATTTTTCAGCCAAAACTGGTACTTGAGACAGATAAAGTAAAGGCTCACCTCAAATATAGCTAACAATTTTAATCAAAAAGTGCATTCTATAAAAAATTATGGATTGTGAAAATGATGACTGTAGAGTCCGTAACAATAATTGGAATAAAAGTTTAGTTTTTAAAGAAAAATTCAATGTAGAGTCTGTAACGGTTAAAATTGCATTTTCAATGTTCTGAGTGCAATTACAAACACAATATAAAGTGAAATATGAAAACAATATGATATTCATACACTTGTACTTTTTCAATACACATAAAAATTTTAAACTTTTAAAAAGTTTTGTTACGGACACCCCTATGTCACAAATACCGTGAAATGCCCCACAAGCATTATTTTCTGCTTAGAGCTAGAAGATGAAGTAAAAACAATTTAGCTGTGAATTATTACAACGAAAGGTTAATTGGCGTAATAATTAAAACAGAGTTAGAACAGTACCAAATAAAGTGTCTAGTGCCAGCCAAAATAAAGGGACTATTCAAATTGAGTCAGAGACCATGCTGTGTGGTATAACAAACACAATAGTAGCGACCACAGTTGCTCCAACTTGGTCAATGCTCGTGGATTTTACAAGCTTTGAAAATGTATTTTAACAATTTTCATCTTCCATACCATTTATATATTCAATTTCTAACAATTGATGTAACAGGAAATGCATATTTTTCATTTATTGATGGAAATATAAATTAAAGTTTTCAAAATTTTGCACGCGTAATGTCTGTCACGAAATCTTGTAATGTCTGTCACACAATTTAAATATTTTTTATAAATACCCTTTTTTGAAATTTTTACTTTTTTTTAGCAAATATTGTAAAAAACATTCTTTGTTTACTATATAATTTTTTCTGAATGTATAACATAGATTAATTTAGAGCAATTGGGTAACAATGAGGTATCAGTCAATTTCCATGTCCATTTTTTGTAATGTCTGTCACAGTATGTTATTATTTTATAACACAAATATTTGATTCAAAAGAATTTTTTTTTTAAGTTGTATATAATAAGGGCATGATATTGTCTCAGCCCAACAAAATTCATCACTATATTTTAATATTTGGTACTTGAAACAAAGGAAAATAGTCGTCTGATGTAATGTCTGTCACATATGGAATTAACCAGAAGCAAATTTAGTAATTTTTATGTTCATCCTCTTGAAAAAAAAGTTCAGAGATAAACTTAATTTTACTCACTATATTTGGTTTTAAAATTAATATTTTGACGCCACAGAGTATAAAAACAGTTGTGTAGTATTTTAGCTCACAAAGACACTATTCTTGTTTCTTTGTTAATTTAAGCAAATTTTTTTTAATTTCAATATTTAATTTTGTTACATTGTAAACACTGTGCGGCTTCATTTTCTTGAAAATAATTTAATTTTTTAGTATCAACACAATACTAATTTTTTTTAATAATTCGCATTACATTTATAAAATGGTTCGACATTAGAAAGGACTTTGGGACAGTGTTTGTATTATTGTTCACTAATGAAATTACCCACAGATAATAAGAAGGCTGATATTTTTCAATTAAATTAGATGTAAAAAAAGATTTAATATATCACTCCAAAATACTTAATTGAATGTTCAAAACTTTTTACTTGATCAAGGTCCACGGACGTTTTTATTTTAAAGAAACAAAAGCAACAAAACGATTTGGTAGGGTCGACATTTAAAATTTCACTTTCCAAAAAGTCAACTTATCTTGGAAAACGGGGGAAGGTTACGTGAAACATTTTTATTTCAAATAAATAAAACAAGAGATAGGACAGTCAAAAAGAGGGCTCCTGGAGCAAATCCTTTTCTTTTGTCAGTACAAATAGCCTGAAATTGCGTTTTTAGAATTTTAATTTCAAAGTCGTTTCGGGGAATGCCCTAACGCCCTTTTCCTGAATACGTCACCGAGAATGTAGCCTGCAACTGAATCTTTTGGCCTTCAATTTTGAAAACACTCTGAGGAATTGTCCCAAACCCCTTTCTTCCCCTTATATCATTTAAAGTGGCTTACAATTTATTTTCAGGATTTCTATTTCGAAAAATTTTCTGGGGAAGATCTCCTAGTCCCCATCCCTCGCGAGGAATCGAGAAACTCCGAGCAAACTCTTTACAACAAAACGAAGATTGTCTGAAATTGCATTTTTGGAAGTTCCGTGTCTGAGAAATTCCGTGGCCAATTTCGAACTCTGTAAATCCAATAATGTCATCAAAGCTGGCTGACAATTGATTTTTTAGGCCTTTAGTATGGAATACACTCAGAGTAAGTTTTGGGAACCAAAATCTATCCCCAACGTCATCAAAAGTGGCCTGTAGTTTCAATTTTAGAACTTCAATTTCAAAAATTTTCTCTTGAGCCCCATCCATCTAACATCATGAAGTTAATCTAAAATTGTGTTTCTGAAACTTCAATTTTGAACAAACTTCTTTCGAAGTTGCCCCCATAACCTCTCTTTCTAATATCAGCAAAAATCATCTAAAATTGCATTTTAGGAGCTTCCGTCAAAGATGCTTCCGTGAGCAAAATATCCGTGGGGAGAGTTACGAAACTTGCTCCATTCGGCATCTAAAGGGGGCCTACAATTTCGCTTTTAGGACCAGGGGCGGCCCTAGCGGCGGACATTCCGGACCCCTGTCCGGTGCGGCAAATTTTAGGGGCGGCATTTTGGTTGGAATAATAAATAAATTTTCTTCAAGGAAAGAAACGTACAAAAAAATTAACAAATTTGATTCTTTTTCACTTAGGAATCCAGAAAGGTATGAATGTAGCGATGTTTGCGCGTGTTATTTTAATGTATCCATTTCAAGAAAACATTTTCGGTTATTTCAACATAGCCTATTAAAGCAAACGAATACATATTTATAAAATAAACGAATATTTAGAAACTATAATTGTTAATGGAGACATTTTAAAAAACGAACTAACTACAGCAGATAACTTTAAGAACGTCAAGATTTTAAAATTGTTGAGAGAAGCTCGGGGGCCTAAAGCGTAGTTTTGGGGGGGGGGGGGATCTCAATTTATCAAATGAAGTGCCGAATTTTACCGAAGGAATAAACTAAAAAAATAATAAAATTTGTGCATGCATAAATACTTATATCTGCTGAGAAGAGATATAAAACATCATTGAAAAAGTAAATAAATAAATAAATAAAATAATGCATAATTGTAATATTACAAAACTGTCTCACTATTTTCAAATTTTCCGAATCATTAGTAAAAATTTGCCAAACATTAATTTTTTTTTGGAGGTCATAGTATCCTCCCACTGGGGTGCGCCTGATACAAGTTTTGTAAATTGTGTAGAGAGAAAATTGTAGAGAGAAACAAGGCATATAAATGCGCTTGATCTAGCACAAAGGTCTTCAACTTAGATTCTGGGAAACCCTAGGGTTTCTTGCATTTTTGTCCGGGACGGCAAAACTGCTAGGGCCGCCCCTGTTTAGGACTTAAATGTCCAAACATTTCCTAGGAAGGGTTTTCAATCTCCTGGCTAAATACGGATTTTTTTTAAAAATTCAAATATTAATCATAAATTGCTAAAGATTTGGCACACTGGTTTTACATTCCATCAATTGATCTGTTCTAGTTGAATTTCTATTTTACAAGACAATACTTTTGACATTTTAGATATAATGCACGCTGTGATATTTACTGAATAAGTCATGCAAGTTTGTTCTACTCGAATTCTTACCACATTAGTTCAGAATGGCAAATGAAATGTAATTTGAAAAAAAAAAAAAAACTTTATGTCCAAATTTACATGTGACAGAAATTTAGATTTGGTTGCTATCTTTTTGTTTATAACAATGCTTGAATTTCATTTATGTTTAGTTATTTGAGAAGTCTTTGACCAAACATCGAGAATGGCTCCCTCTGAAAACTTGTTCTGAAGCCGCTGCAGGTTAACACTATTATACAGAATTAATTCCAGGTACTTCCAAATAGTAATGTATAAACATGAGTGTTTCAGGATTTTCAGGACACAAACTATTTATTTCTAGCAGGTTAATATATTTATTTTCTCTTCCACTAATAATCCTTCACTTCATTTTATTATTTCACTAATTTGGTTTTCCTTTTTTTTTTTCAATTCATAAATATTTATTTCCTAATGTGCCATTCCAGGGTGGCCCGATCTTTTTGAAATTTTGAATTTGTTGACTGAAACTCCTAATTTTACCAAAAGGCAAAATATAAGAATAGTATCCTTAGCATAAAAAAGAAAAGGAAAAAATGCAATTATGCAATGCTTTCTCCAGATTTATTGAGCCTTCAAGAAAAATTTGTTTTATAAGGACATTTTTGAGAAGTTGCAGTGACTTCCCATGACCTTATATTAAGGCTCTTTTTGTTTGACTCCAAAATAGCCCCAACATATTGTCTTCTAGCCATTAACAATAAGAGTTTCTTGAAGTAAAGGTGAAGCTCTAAGGGTTCCACGGGCTAATAAACTTGGGAACAGCTAGCTTAAGGAAAGGTTCCCAACTGAAAAATGACTTTACAATAATCACATAACATTAGCAATAAGTAGTCAACCTGTGTGATGACTACACCTGGTTCCTTAACCCTTTGTTGCGCACGATGTTATTTCATTAATGCTTTAGCTCGAAACCTTTAGGAATCGACTGTTATGACTTTAGGGACAGCAAAAATGTTAATTAAAAAAAATCTGCTAGCCCCAATTTATCTGTGGGTGGTGGTTGCACAGCGCAACCAGCGCGCAACCATGTATTAGAGCGTAATGAGGTAAAAGGAAAAAACAACTTACTTTGTTCTTCGCGCAGTTCCATAAATAGACAAAATTTGAAAATTGGAAGGATAAACTGTATTTTAATCTTGCGTTGGTATATATTTTCCATGCTATTTTTACTAGAAATCACTACTAGAATTCAGAATATGCACTAAAAATATACTAGATTTTCGCACACACACATGTACTAGATTTTCTTCTACTGGTAAATATGAATAAGAATACGAGAACAAGTTTTTTTCTGTGAAATCTACTTTAGAATCAAAACTGCAGCGAATGAAAGAAGCGTGTTGAGCGTAGAGCAAAAATCTCTAGAAATGAGGGCTCTTATCACACACACAAACACTCGAAAAAGCTGTACCCATATTCACTGGAATCAACAAAACATGTGTTATTTACAAACAAAATCATCCCTGGTTTCATTCTCCCTTCCCTGAATCCCCAGTAAAAAAAAAAAAAAAAAAACTCATTTCACAGCTGAGGGGAATTCCGAACTCAGTCTGCGTTTATTCCAGATGGTCTTATTTATGTGTTTACTACAGTGTTGAATGACGGGGTTGCTTGGTGGCTTCAAGGCGAAGCCACCTAGTAAATGCCATAGAAATAGAAAGATTTATCACACACCTAGTTGAATTATTGCTTTCGTCTTATTGATCTTGATCGAAATAATGATACACGATGAATAATTTGTAAACATTAGAGTCATTTAAAATAAAAAATGCAATTTATAATGTTGGATTAAAAACGGGTTCAGAGGACATTTTTTTGAAGTATTGATCCTGAAGAATTCTTTGGTGCTGCCATCTATTATTTTTCACTGAAGTTAAAAGACATGGAATAAATTGATTTTATTTCGAAAAATTCAGAAAATAGGGAGAAAAAAAATGTTAAAATTGGTGGCTTCGCGGCGCAACCACCACGCGTCAAAGGGTTAAACTGTAACTATTGGCACCTCTGACTATTTATATTCCCTTATTATTATATGGAAATGTGCACATAAACTCACATCCAATAAGAAAGTCATTAGGCATTTTAAAAATTCAATACTACAATGCTTTTTCCAAACTTGCTGAATAAGAAAAAAATTTTACGAGTTCACAGTGACTTTCATGGCTGTTCTATTTCTATAAAAAGTTAAAGTGGCAAACTCTAGTTGGGCATACAATGTTTCAATTAGACAGCATGAGTTAAATGCTTCCTGAAAAAAACTTTTTTTTGGGGAAATCAATGTATTTGCACATAAGTGGATGTGGTTTTGCTATATTTTTGGGGTAATTTACATTGAGTAATTAAATTGAGTACACCCTTTGCCCCCCCCCCCCCCAGAAAAGTGTGAAATTACGTGACTCATTGTATCTAATAATATAAATAGTTGCTGAAAACAGCTGTTCACAATGCATTATAATCAAAAACCATTTTTATTTTCTTCAATTTGTAACTGGTCTCCCAAATGTATGGGTGACTTATTTTTAAATGGAAAATGTTAGTTAACCTTTAGGAGCCGGGCGGTACACATGCTGTACCGTAAGTCTTTTTTTTTTAAGAGGATGGGGTTGAGATTTTCACTCGAACCCTTTGGAGCCGGGGATTTTTTCAAGGTTTCACACGTCTGGTACGACAGTTTATACCTTCTCTTTTCAATGGAAAAGAAATCTGTGGTTCAATTGTCGTACTACCTGAGTCGAAAGAAAAATTTCTAAAAAACAGCCCGGATCCAAAAGGTTAAAGGATGTATTTTATGCAACAAAAATTACAGAAACAATAGTTTTCTTATTTTTCAAAAAGTCGTTAAAAGTAGAATTTTTGCAAGAAATAAAGCTTCTTTGTTCACCACTGTATGAAAATCATCATCACAAAGGACATGGATCTTGGGGGTTAAAATGGCAAAATAGCTTTTATGAACATCAATTACACAAGAGCATCAAAACCAAACAACAACCTCATTGCAATGAACTGAAGTCAAATAAATATTACTCATGCAAATACATAGACATGCAATTACATCCCTAAGAAATATTCTGAAAGTAAAAATTATCATACAAAATATTTAACCTTTTCGAATGAACATTCAACTACCGCATATACTCGTGTATACTGCCGTGGGCAGGTAAACGGCAGTATTTACAAAAATGAGTTTTCGAGATAATTGAAGAAACGCATTTTTGATTTCCCACAAAGATCAATAAAACATTCAACTTTGAACATAGACGATACTTTATGTTTATACCGATATATTTTTTGGGTAATCGATTGAATTTTGATTTTGCAAGAGCAGAGAGAGGTAAAGCAGATCCTGCCGTTTACCTGCCTTTTTCACTCTAATTGTCATGCGGAATTGACTGGCAGTCGGCAGTAACTGCACAGTATGCTACTTAATGTCCAATTTTTTTCATATTCGACAACATGTTAGTAGATATGTTATTACGAAATATATTATTGCATTGTGAATGATATGTTTTATTTAAAAATATACATAAATACCGTGTATCCACTTGATATAGATTTAATATAAACGAACGCGAAATATAATTAAAAAATATAATAAACTTTATTGTATTATACAAAATATGAAGCAAAACTTGATGATTCTTCAGCCATTTTTACTTCCTTTTACTTAGTAAAGGAAGTATTGTGATCACAAGGAAAATTTCACTCAAAATTCAGTCTAAATTTTAATTTTGCTCACAGCTTTAAATTTTAATTTTGAGTAGTTTTTTCGACCTATCAGCACATGCATATGTAACTACTAACATATAAACAGCCGAAATATCTTTTTCGACCATACCCCAGTTTATTACGACGAGTTTTCTCGTGACGTCTGTATGTACGTATGCATGTGCGTATGTATGTATGTTTGTATGTATGTGCATATGTATGTATGTATGTCGCATAACTCAAAAACTATATGCCGTAGAAGCTTCTAGTTTGGTATGTAGGCTCTGAGGGTGGTCGTTGTGCACCTCCCCTTGTGGTTGCATTCGAATGGTCCCAAGGAGGTCTTTTACCCCTTTGTGGGGTAAATCAATGTTAAGTTTAATGTAGATTGAGTGATATGATTTGGTGCAACCACTTGGCGATATATCGCCAAACTTTTGGTCGCCAAGTGTTTGCCGCCAAGTTGGCGACAAATTTGGCGAAAAAATGATTTGATTCAGTTTGGCGCTATTGGGCACATTTTGCGAAAAATTTACTGAATCATATTAAAATCGGCGATATTTAGAAAATAAATCGTTGTAAAACATTATTTTGCATTGATTCTTGACAAACTGGGGTTGTAAATGTTTGAATTGTTATCTTGCACACTCTAATGCACTATTTTAACACTTGAAGCATTTATTATGGAATTTAAACGTACAAGGAAGTAGTGTGGCGTGCACACCAGATGTTTTAAAATTACTACAAAACAGTTAATGCTTTGTACTTTGCATCAAAACAAGAAATCACTTTGAGAAAAAGAGCGCTTGAAATGCTTGTTGTGCTGACGATTTTTTATAGTTCTATTAAAAATGCAACAGCTAGGGATCAAACTGCAAAAACTATCGTCTGTTAGTATGAAAGCAACTGTAATTAAAAGAAAACAAAACAATGTAAATAAAATCATTTCATTGCTGCATTTTTGTTTGTCGTCTGCCAAGTTTGGCTTGTGTATCTTTGAAATCGTGAAACATATTGTCTGCTAGTGGAGAGAAACATTATTTGAAAGAAAAAAATCTGGTATGGACCCCACACTACTTCCTTTTACGCGTAAATTTTTTTAGTAGATGCCTTAAGTGTTAAAATAATGCTTGGAATGAGCAAGATAACAATTCAAACATTTACGTCCCAAATGTACCACGAAACAATGCAAAAAATGATTTACAATAATTCATTTTCTAAATATCGCCGATTTTAGCATCATTCAGTGGATTTTTCGTAAAATACCGCCAATAGCGCTAAATTGAACCCAAACTCATAAAATAATTTTTTTCGCCAAATTTGTCGCCAATTTGGCAATGTGTCACCAAGTTGGCGACAAGCACTTGGCGACCAAAAGCTTGGCGATATATCGCCAAGTGGTTACGCCAATTTATATCACTTAAGTTTGCATTGATATTAACACTTATTCACCCCCAAAAGGAATAAAACACCCCCTTGGGAACATTCAAGTGCAACCAATGACCTCCCTTGACCTCCCATTAGGGCACCCCTACTTTCGCTTAGTTTAAGTACAAAGGAAAACGGTTTTTGCGGCTTGATGCAAGTTTTGCACAGCGATTCATATTATGTTCATCCTGCAGACATGCAGATACTGCCGTTTACCTGCCCACAGCAACGAAAAATGCAGTTACTGCTAATTACCATTGGTTAAAAAACAGTTTTTTTCATCGGAAACCAAAAAAAGATGCTTGCACCACAAAACTAATGTAACATAGATTTCAAAAATGCAAAAAAATGAAAATCGAAAAATTTGCAGTTACTGCCCTTTACCTGCCCACGGCAGTATAGGTCGATCTCGGGTATAAGTCGACCCTTCTACTTTTGAAGGAAAATCGGAAAAAATCGAAAACCCGCATATAAGTTGAGACCGCACTTTCTGAAACAATTGGGAACCTTTTGCCACGAATTTTGAATACAAACCTTTTGAAAAGAAGGAAAATGAAATGCAGTGAACACTCTTGTGTTAAAAACAACACGATTGTTATACTTTTCACAAAAAGTGTTCATTTTTGGGATCGCGCTTTTTCAAAAGGTTCGATTTTACAATAGCGGCTTTTGTGAGGGTTCAATTATGGGATTACAATTTTTGCAATGTGCTGCTTTTATTTTACATTGTTATCAATGGGCCATTCCACGTCAAATCAACCACAAAAATGTGATTTTAACACCCACCATCTCGGATTTTGATGAAACTTGGTATACTTCCTTCCTTTGTAGTCATAAGCAACCCCCTAAATTTGTTTATTTCTATCTTGATGCATTTTGATTTTATAGCCTGTTGAACTTTTACATCTTTTGTCATTTTCGCAGCACGTAAACTGAGCTGATGTTGTTCATGAAAAAAAGTTCTACCTGGGTAACTAATGGTTTAATCTTTTCAAAAATTTTTACAGAAAATGTGAAGACTGAGCATGTAAATAAAAAATATTACAATAGTCTTAGTCTATATGAATTTTTCAAAAAAAAATTCAAAATTGAAAATTTTGATTTTTTTTTTTTGTCAAAAAAAAGGCTTTGATCAAAATTTTAAATTTCAACATGAGGGTCGTCGTCTTTAAAAATCATCATTTTTTTTACATGATCATGAATATGTACTCTAATTTATCCCATAAAAATAATTATGGGTATTTGAGGGATTCTACCCCCCCCCCCCTTTATTCTAGAAGAAAAAAACGTAAAACATCATACAAACAAGCTCTTCCTCCTATTTAAAAACAGAATTGTTATCAATTACAATGACTCATCAATTATATTCAACTCAAACTCATAAAAATTGATGTTAAAGATTTTTTTTCAGTTGAAATAGTTTAAATTGGAAGAATTCTGGAAATAAGATATCATGAAATTTAATACTTAGCATACAACAATCGACTCCTACAGATTACTAGATTGTAGTCAAGACAATTTTAAAAGTTTAGCTTGACTACTAATCCACTGATTATGCTATTTCTAGCACTTTTCTGACCCCCCCCCCCAAAAAAAAAATGTTACTGTGAGACTTTTTTCAATTACTTTTACTTCTGTGCAAAGAAAAATTCATCTTTCTTTTTCTTAAAATGACATTTTAGACCCCTTAAAAATTAATGGCCAACTTTTTGGTAATATTTTTTCTAAAAAAGTAAATTACCTTTCCTTCACTCATAGCCATAGTCGTAGCGAGACCAAAAGCTTTGGGGGGGCACAGGTCAAATTTTTCAGAAGTGCTGGTGGATCTTTTTACCCCCCTCCCCTCCCCCTAGATTTTTCGTAAGAGAAATATTTGCTCTTACTATTCCGATGAATTGTACTTATAGCTGAAAATTAGCGGTCGCCACTCGCCACGTGGCGATTAAAGTTGCATAAGTGGCGATTAAAAAATGTGGTATCGATCGCCACCCTTGGTCGCCACTCTTGCTCAGTCACTCTAAACATTCCCAATCGAACCACATTTCCCCCCTCCTGTTCCGCGCTACTTCCATGTATTTCTTTCCCCACCTCTTCTCCCCATCGCTAGAGAGAGAAATTGAGCCACAAGGAACCGCCATTCGTCATTTGCACTTTGAACCCTGCACGTGCCACCTGCTTTGGAATGGCTGCTCAGCGATCACGTGGGGGAAAGCGCAAAATTGAAGAAGGAGTCACTTAAAATAACATCGTTTTTCATTAAAATGTTATATATTTTTAAACAGTTTTAATAAGATCAATTAAATCTCAATACAAATTTAAAAACCTTTTTCTTTTTCAGAGCATATATAAATAATTGAAACTTATCATACTATTTTAATCAAGTACATGATGTGTTTAAATAAACAATTTAACTCTGGTTTCTTGTTTTTAGCATTATTTATTACTCTATTTTTAAATGTTTCCAGTTGTTAACTAAAACTCATCATTATAAAATACTACATTCTTTTAGTCAGAAAATCAGCAAATATATATAGAGAAGATACGTATAACTACCGTATATACTCGCGTATAGGTCGATCTCGCGTATAAGTCGACCCCCCTACTTTTTTAAGGAAAATCGGGAAAAAATCGAAAACCCGCGTATAAGTCGAGACCGCACTTTCTGAAATGATCGGGAACCTTTTGCCGCGATTTTTAAATATAAATGTTTTGAAAAGAAGGAAATTGAAATGCACTGGAACATTCTTGTGTTAAAAACAGCACGATTGTCATTCCTTTTCACTAAAAGGGTTCATTTTTGCGATCTCGATATTTGTAAAACGGGACCGATCCGGGAACGTTTTACCGCGATTTTTAAATATATAAGCGTTTTAAAAAGAAGGAAAATGGAATGCAGTGAGCTTTCTTGTGTTGAAAATAACCCGATTGTTATTCTTTTTTACAAAAAGAGTTCATTTTTGCGATCGCGATTTTTGTAAAGGGTTCGATTTTACGATCGCGGTTTTTGTAAGGGTTCGATTTTGCAGCGACGATTTTTGCTATTTGTTGCTTTTATTTTGCATTATTATTATCAATAAATTTTGCGATGTAGCCGTATTACATTCTGTTTCAAAAGGATAAACACCATCAATCGGAAAATTCGCGAATTCGCAATTCCCGCAGTTTTCACGACGTCGGTCGTTTATTGTAAATATTTATTCTTTATTTCACAATCAAATCATGCAAAAATACAGTAGAATGTATGAGTATTTACTTCTTTAGCGTCTGTTTAAAATAGTTGGACTGAATCTGAAAAATCTCCTCGTTTTTGAGTGTTTTTTTTCCAAAAGTTGTTCGGGAAAATTTTTCGGAAATTCTGCCCCGCGTATAAGTCGACCCCCTAACTTTCAACTTCATTTTTTGGACTAAATTTTTCGACTTATACGCGAGTATATACGGTATGCATTTTTGTTCTATATAAAATGTTAGTTAAGTATTATGAATAGAGTATGAAACTGGTTAATTACTTTTGACTTGATCTTATTTATGACTGAGCAAATGGGTAAATTTTGCGGTTCATGTAGAAATATATAACAGTTTGAGATGTTGTTTACAAAAAAAAAAAAAAATCATAAGGGTCCCTATGGTTTGCAAAATCAGTTACTAATGCTCTAAAACTGAACTTTTCCTTGTTTTAGGCTGTACTTAAAGTTTAAATTCTTTTCTGTCTCTTCTGTAAAATTTTGTGCTTTTGAGTTGTATCACCTTTCTTACGTGAGCGATATTCTGATACTTTTTTTCGTTATTCATAAAAATTTGAAACATAAAGTGAAGCACTGTTTATACGATTTTAAAGGGACTGTATAAAGGAAACATACAAATAAATATACAACTTGTTGGTTTACATCAATATGTATTGAACGCTTCTGGAACCCATTCAAAAACATATAAAATGTAAAATGTATTAACAGTGCTTCGTTAGTTGCAGTTTTAAAAAGTGGCGACTAACTTTAAAAAGTGGAGACTAATATAATTGAGTCCACTGGCCACTGGCTACTAACCAAATTTCCCAGTTTTCAGCTATAATTGTACTGTCTGTTTGCGTTTTGGGCGCCTGGCAAGGTCAGACGCTTCCATCTGAAAAAGGGGAGTTAGGTTTTGGATGCGCACTACCCGATGCCTTCAGCTTTAGTTCGCGGACTACTTCCTCGTTGCTTTTCCGCCCCATTTCGAGAAAGTCCAAAGAGACTTGGCGCGTGCGCAGATGAGGCGGAGGTCGCATGAAAAAATTTTAGACAGTACATTCAATTTCTTCTTTTTTTCCCCTCAGCTGCTAGTTTCTACCAGGGTCAGATTTAGATTTAACCAGGTCCGTCATTTGGGGGGGGGGGGGGTCAGGGGTTGAGATATCAATGTATTTACATACAAGTAGGCGTGGTTTTTGTTGTTTTCCGATGAAATTACATTGTTTTTGCACCCTTTGACCCCCCCTGAGAAAACAGAATGGCGGGCCTGGAGTTAACGGAGCGCTGAGCAATTACAAGTATACTGCCCTTAGCCCCGACTACATTTTCGGCAACAGAACAGGACTCTTTTCATTTTGTGTGTCTTTTTCCCTGATTAAGTCCACCGTGTTTTTTTTTTTTTCGTTCTTTAATGCTCTCGCTGTATTTTCTTGTTCTTCTATGGGTTGACCTTGTAGTGGCATGGATATTAGAAAAGCGATGCAATGACCTTTTTTAAGTAGGGTGTAGACCGTTGCTTATCCTTAATTTTGGGGGGGGGGGGGTCCCCCCTCGGGAAATTTTTCGAAAAATAGGCTTAAAATTCTGCATTTTGAGGCCTTATATGAAGTAGTTGAGATTAAAAATATGTGAGGAAAAACGAGGCAAACAAAAACTTTTTAAAAATTTTACACTCGATCGAAATAAAAATGGCTTGTGCTTCCAAAAATCGCTGACATAGACATTAATCAACAAGGAATAAGAGCGAGAGAAAAGGGGAAGGGGATTACAAATATTAAATCTGAGAAATTGCTGAAATGTTGCATATTTAACTAGGTTATTTTCAGGGGTAAAACTTGCAATAGCAATTAAGAACACTGCCTTTGACCCTAGCAGGGCTCGGAGTTCTAATTTTAAAATTCCAGGACATAATTTTTATAAAATTCCAGGACAATTCCAGGACACTATTCAGCCACGGCTTTTGGAGCATGTGGCACCCACAATACATAATCATACATAGTATAGTAATATAAAGGGGTAATTACACTTATCTTTTTTTTGTTGAAATAAGTATCTTGGATATACTAATTTTATACGCTAAAGATCAATGAAAATTATGATCTCCAGCTAGAGCAGATGATGAAATTAGATGTCATTAAGGAATACAAATAAAAAAAAATCCCCATCCACTGTTGTTACCCCCCCCCCCTCCCTAGAGAGTTCAATGCTTTTTAAATGTTCTCAAAAAAAGTCTCATTATAAAAGGTAAATAAATTTTTATGTAAATTACATACATTTGTCAAAAAACAAAAACTTATTCTGTGCATGACACGTTGAACAATCAATAATTTAAGATTATAGTCAGCCTGCTTTTCGCTAAACAAACTAAGCGTTTTCTAAATAATTATGATAGTTATGAATTCAAACTTAAGATGCTAGTTGGGACATCGTTATACATTATGATTCAGAAGCATATTATATATTTGCATTTTTAATGAGAAGCACAATATATTTTTTTCTGAAATCAATAGATAATTTAACAAAGATTCTGATGACATAAAGACCAACAAAACGGACAATCTTGCACAACACACCTTGTAAGGGGTCACATGTTTATTATGTAATGCAAAACATAATATGATGAGCCAATGTCGCGAAAAAGGTGTGATTTAAAATATGGTGCTAAACCAAAATTAACAACATATCTAACCTATTTTTCAGACAATTTTATCCCTTTTGCAATCGCAGAATCTTCAAACACAGATGGAAAAAGTTCTACTAGATCTCCAAGCGACGAAATTATTTTTAATAGCTTCTAAAACCAAAACTGCTTCTGCTTTAAGAATTTTGTCAGCATCCACAGTCGGTATCCACTTTGAGCCATTTTTTGACACCAAAACGACTTTTGCAACTCCACTTGAGTTACTTCCAGGCTGACTGCTAAAATTTAAAAAGGATTGGTTTGCATTGCTTTTCATTTTGCTCTTATGTTTCTCACCATCAGCATGCGACAGCAGTGCTGCAAATCCCATGTTTGCAATGCTAAATTCTTTCTAACAAACAAAGCAATTGACAGAAAGTTCACTTTTTTCCGATGCAGAACACCATGTTTTAATCACATTAAAATTAACCAAACACCCCCACTTTTGCTCAAAAATTACCCTTTGACGCCCCCTTTTTCGAAAATGATCCCCTCTGTAACCACAAGCTGGATCCGTCCTTAAAAGGAAGAAGCTCACGGTGAGTTTGATGATCTCATTGAAGATGATGCCGGAGAAATTTTAGTCTGTGACGTCTCAATTACTGCGGAAGGCGTGGAACCAGCAACTCCTGGCCCATCAAAAACATATAAGCCGGAGAAGATTGCACTAAATTTCCGAATTATATATTACATGTGGATTGGACTACTAGGAAACCGCGTTAAAAAAAAACGCGCCACTTACTCTACCTCAAGGTGCTGTGGAATCCAGTTATTCTGCGATAACGCCTGATAATAATAACTTTGCGACGCTCGCACGTCGAAACGTATTGAATTTACGAGAAAGTTGTAATTACATAAATTGTAGGAAATTTTCTCTAGTTTATTTTGCACATTAATATTTTTATCATACAATTAGTCAAAAAAGAGATATATTCGAAATACCTCTTTCAGACGTCATTTTTTTTCAATATGGCGGCGCGAGCGGCAGAGATACGAGGTGGCAAAGTGGAAATTCGAAACGAGCACATCAAAATCTATAAAAGTACCAATTTTCAAAACTTCCGGAAAAATTTCCAGGTAAAACTACCAAATGACTGGACTATATCCTATTTCCAGAATTCTTCCAACTTAAACTATTTCAACTGAAAAAAAAAATCTTTAACATTAATTTTTATGAGTTTGAGTTGAATATTCAACATACTTAATGCTTAAATTTTTGTTATAATTGACAACAATTCTGTTTTTAAATAGGAGAAAGAGCTTGTTTGTAAGATGTTTTACGTTTTTTTCTTCTAGAATAAAGGGAGGGGGGTAGAATCCCTCAAATACCCATAATTATTTTTATGGGATGAATTAGAGTACATATTCATGATCATGTAAAAAAAGTGGTGATTTTTAAAGACGACCCTCATGTTGAAATTTAAAATTTTGAAAAAGCCCTTTTTTTTGACAAAAAAATTCAAAATTTTCAATTTTGAAATTATTTCAAAAAAATTCATATAAGCTAAGACTATTGTAATATTTTTCATTTACATGCTCAAAGTCTTCACATTTTCTGTAAAAAAATTTAAAAAGATTTAACCATTAGTTACTCGGGTACAATTTTTTTTCATGAACAACATCAGCTCAGTTTATGTGTCTCGAAAATGACAAAAAATGTGAAATCCCAAAATTTCAACAGGCTATAAAATCAAAACGCATCGAGATAGAAAGAAAAAAATTTAGGGGGTTGCCTATGATTACAAATGAAGGAAGCATACCAAGTTTCATCAAAATCCGAGATGGTGGGTGTTAGGGTGTGGTTGAACTGACATGGAATCACCTAAATAAAATTTCAAGATGTAGCCGTATTACATTCTGTTTTTAAAAAATAAACACCAGCGATGAAAAAATTTGCAAATACGGCAATTCCCAGACTTTTCGCGCCGTCAGTCGTTTATTGTACGTATTTATTCTTTATTTCACAATCAAACCATACAAAAATACAGCAGAATGTATGAGTATTTACTTCTTTAGAGTCTGTTGAAAATAGTTAAACTGAATTGGAAAAATCTTCTCGTTGTTGACTTGTTTTCAAAGAGTTGTTCTGAAATATTTTTTGGAAATTCTGCCCCGCGTATAAGTCGAACCCCTAACTTCTAACTTCATTTTTTGGACTACAATTTACAACTTATACGGGAGTATGTACGGTACTATGTTTAATAAATTCAAAGTTCAAAAAATCAAAATGCAACAGGGTTGAAAGATTTGAATCAAACCTGATTTAAAACGGTAGATTAAAAAAATAATCATTGATTCAAATCATGATTTTCAAAGATTATTTCTTTTTTAATTCAAGAGAAAGAATTTGATGGGCATGAAGTGAAGATTATTTTCAATTAGAAAAATAGTTCACAGCAAGGGTATTAACTGCTTCTGTCCAGAGGATTTTTTCTACTCATGAATTAGTACAATCTGAAGTTTGAAGCAGGCTTGGAAACAACATTGAGTTAACTCTTGTCACTGAATAAGAAAATAATACTAAATTTTCATAAAAAATAATAATTCTGTGGTTAAAGGCATAAAGTGTCTAAATTAACATGCAGCATCCTTTACATGATATAGATAATTAAAACAAGCAGAAAACATAACTACCTATTACCTACTGTAAGTAATTATTTTCTACTGATTTATGAATTACTCTCACTCATATATTTTTCGCGCATTTTTCATTATACATGGAAAAATATATATCTAATTTAGACGCCGAACTTGAAACAATTAATTTCTTAAATTTCAAAAACTGTAATTAAATTTTTAAAAATCCGATTAAAATAAAAAAATGTCCGATTTAAATCACAAAAATCCAAATCACAAAAATCCGACTTTAATCACAAAAATTCTGATTCAAATAAAAAAATTCAATTTTTTTACTGTTTTAAAGAAATCTTGATTTTTATCAACTCAACATAGTCACCACGTTCTTTTAAATGTATCAGACAAAAAGTACTTTTTTTTAAATAAAAAAAATTACCATACACGTGCTCCGGCTGGCTTCAATCGCTCGCCTATGCTCAAAAGTCAAAACAATAAGGAACAAAGAGGAGAAAACCCGGTCCTTTTTCTTCATCTTGAGTTTGAAATCCATCATAATGATAGGGCTTGACAACCGGTTGAGGACTCAAGACAAAACCAAGACAGAACCGACGAGCCGACCAAAGAATAGTCTGTGAGCCGACTCCGCCATAACCCGACCCAAACAAAAAAAATTACTGCTTCTTCTTTACTGGCGGCTAAACCTAGGGCATCCACTTTTACTCATCTCGCATTTCATTGGTTAACGTCGATACGTCACACGAGCGCGCGAACAGCCGCTACCATGATGTTATTTTCAACGATGTGGATTGAAAGTGTGTACTTATAGTTACTTGTTTAATTTTCCTCTCATTAAGGAATTGGTTTACGTATATTTCAAACCCTGGGTAAGTTAAAGCATCAAATACAACCTGCATTTTTCTGATTCTTTGTACTTAATCTTTTTTTTTTTGAGTAATAAGATTAAACTTTTGTTTATGTTCACTCAACATTGTGTTGCTATTATATTGCACAGTAAACAAATTTCTTGCATGATTTCTTTGTGTTAAAAACTAAATGCATTGATGTTAGAAAGGTCAAAGTCACGAAATAAACCGTATTTTTAATCTTATGGAACTTATTTGTGTGTTTGAGAATAAGATAAAACGTTTGTTTACCATCGTTGAATCAATATAACTCCTATATATACTACATCGTATTTTGTGCAATGTTGTAATTATTTTCTGCTTTACTATATTATTCATAAATAATTTCACAGCAGCAGTATACTTTGTAACCTTGTTGTGTTAATCTTATAGCTCAGTAATAAAGTTTATTACTGTGTAATAAGGTAAGTTGTGTGGTATAATGTGTAATTATAAATTTCAGGCCATATATTTTCGCCAAAAATGAGATCAATGATTCTTCACGTTGCTCGTGACTATGTTTTTAAGTACAAAATAAAAGGCATATCGAGTTTTTCATTTCATTCTTAAGAGAAATTGCAATATCGTACTGAATAATTATTTTTTGAATATTGTGTTAGTAAGAATATGCCTCATATATGATTTACTGTTGACATTGGTAAAAATCAATATTCATGCACCGAAGACATTGGCAAAAAACTAAATATTTGTAGTGAATTACTGGTGATGTTCTCTTATTATGTTTCGTTACACTAACATTTACACCATGTATATGTGTAAACTACACATAGAATAAAACCTTATGTACCAAACAAACATATGCATCTGAGTATTGTATTGTGAATGTATGATAAAAAGTCACCGTGCATGCTACGATGGGCCATTTATATGAATCACGTTTGATCTAAACAGTTTTAACTCAATAAAGGGGTTAATTCAGTAATACTGGACATTGTTCTATTTTGTTACGACTTGATTCATTTAAGCGGTTGATTTAGTTAACTGCAGACTGAATTAACAGGTGTCCACTGTGTTTATGACAAAAATTTCCCCCAGAGAGAGATGCAGAAAATGAATTGAGTGGGTCAGAGGTTACCTTAAGCAGGGCCGGTCTTAGGCCGATTGGACCGATTTTGCCCAATGGGGCCCCGCTCTAGCAAGGGGCCCCGCGCTGACATATTATTTTTGCCTTTAGGTAAATGAGAGAAAAAAAAACTATCAAAATAAAAAGCTAATTGGCAATATTTACCTGGTGTTTAATCCGTCTGAAAGTATTGCGCTACGTTTAGTTCAATTTATGATGTAGGAGCAAAAGGGGCCTCGCGCCGACAAATTATTTCTGCCTTTAGGTAAATGTTAAAAAAGAACCATATCAAAATAAAAAACTAATTGGCAATATTTACCTGGTGTTTAATCCGTTTGAAAGTATGGTGCTACGTTTAGTTCAATTTATGATGTAGGAGCAAGGGGCCCCGCGCCGACAAATTATTTTCAGCTTTAGGTAAATGTTAAAAAAGAACTATATCAAAATAAAAAGCTAATTAGCAATATTTAACTGATGTTTAATCTGTCATTTGAGCCTCAAACTAAATGTAATCATTTTGCAAAGGGGGCCCCGCCAGAATTCTCCAATCAGACCCCGCATTTGCTAAGGCCGGCCCTGACCTTAAGTGCAGCACCCTTCGAAAATTGTCTGCGAGAAGTGCTATAAATTCAATCACGAAAGATTTTTAATCACTCATAATTATGCATATGTTATTCTTTTTGTTTATATGCTCAATATTTCTTTATGTGATTAAAAATTTATTTATTATATATTACTATTAGTATTTTTTGTGTATTATTTTACTCTTACTAGTTTAGGAAAGAAATAATTTAAAAAGAGCTTCAGAAAACCAGAGCAGACTAATTCCCGATGACTGGCATATTCGACTGACCAGAGTTTTTCCTGGCTTTCGTTTATGTTAAGTTTTCAGGATAAGCTTTTCTAAGTGGATCAAGAATTGAGCAACCCTTCAATCATTTAGAATAGAAACTTGGAGGACTTGATGACCATGACAGATTTGATGTATCCCACTGACCATTAGAGAACACGGAGGATCTTCGATAGACTGGCTTCAAGCCCACGGCCTCCCTGTCACGAATCCGATGCCTTTTAGGTCAGGCTCCCATGGCTTGCTTGCCCTTACAGAGAGGGAATAGAACTCCTTCCTTGAAACCGCCACAGTCAGAAAGGTGAACTTATGGATTTAAAGTATGACTTAAGACATTTTCTCCCTTTGTTACAATTTGGAGGAATAAAATTTCTGTTCCAGGGTACCTACATGTTGTTTAATTAGTTGTACAGTCGACGCTCGTTATAACGACCACACGATATAAAGACCATCCTAATATAGCGACCGGTGAGAAAACCCCCAACTGTATCTCAATATACTCTATGTTCTACCTCTTATAGCGACCACTCGTTATAAAGACCGTTTTTGTAGGACGGAGACGGTCGCTATATCGAGCGCCGACTGTATTAGGCCCTGAAGACATTTCTGTTTTTTATACGGACCAGGAGCCTTGCAACTCCTGAGCCAGTACCCTGAAGCTCAATTAACCTCAAAAGTTAGGGTAAGCTGAGCTTCATTTCAGGGACTCCTACATTTTGCTTTGGGAAAATATTCAAGAAACTCATACATTGAAACGAAACTTGCTTATATATATTACATGTTTATTTCCAAAAATGGCCGAATAGAATTCAGATTAAAATTAATTCCTTTCTTCCCGACACATGGAAATTTTGTACAAGCAGTATCATTGTTGGTGTGATTCTAGGCGAATAATGGTTGTTATATAGTTATTGAATTATAGATTTATTGCCTCATCAAGTTAATGAGATATGATCAATAAAAGTACATTGCATCACAGTTGGGCCAAATCCCACACTTGAAAGTAATGTATGACCGCATTTTATGAATGTGTTAGAACTCAATGCAATATACCAGCAGCCCATTTTGTATCCAGAGATCCTAGTTTAGATTTCAGTCTGGAAAACATTGTAACAGATCAGAAGACAGATGTTATTTCACTGAAGCTGAAAGTGCCAGCAAATTTCTGCTTGGTTATTGTCTGTTTCAGATTGATGAGTCCAAATTAGAACGAAACTGCAGTCTCTGGATGTCAAAATTTGCTGGCGATGTGTTGCATGTAGTTTTGCCTTAGCAGAGGCTTAAGGGCAGTAACTTACTGCTCAGTACCTTTGCTTTGCCTTCAATTTAGGAGCTGAACCGAACCATAGCTGCAGTCTCTCGCTGGGGTCCTGTATTTATTTTAGCAACCTGGCACCTGGTTTAATGGCACTTACAGCTTCATCGAAATTACATCTACCCTTCAGTTTCATTAATGTCTGTTCCAGACTGATGAGTCCAAATTAGGTTGAAACTGCAGTTTCTGGATAGCGTAACCAGGCTGTCGGTATATAGCAAAATTGTCTAAATTGAATTGGAAAATAACCGTTTTTATATTTCCTCTTTGTGCATGTTCAGAGAGTCATTCTTTTAGTTTCTTGATGCTATGTATAATATATGTTATTAAAATAAGACACACATCATTTGAAAAATTTGCTTGTCATTTTTGCATTGCAGTGGCAAAGAAAAATATTTCATGTCAGTAAATCAAAATATAATCACATCATGATTTTTAGATCTTTGTTAGTTGGAAGTTACATTAAATATTTTATTTTGCAAAAAACTTAAGAATTTTTTCCAACACAAATTATTTGATTATTTATGAATTTATTTATTTTTTTTTTGAACTATCTCTTCTTGCACAAATTCAAGCACGCCCATAATTTAAGGGGTCATTCCCCTTTAAATTCCCCCTCCTCACACTTTGAAAAATTAATGTATTTGCATGTTTGTGGATGTGATTTTTGCTCTTTTTCGGTATAATTTACATTGAGCATATACTTTTGTCCCCCCCCCCTTTGGAGAATTTTGAAATGACAACCCCTGAAATCAAGCAGAATTTTTAAGTATTAGTTAATATTTTTTAAGTACTCTTTCATATTTTTGATCACAACTTTACTTGTAAATACTGAGCAGAAATTGTCTCCATTTGCAAATGAATCAAAAAATGTAATTTTTAAAAATGTTGGTTTTTAATATTTTTTTTTTTTTTTATTTATTAATATTTTTTAATTTAACTTTTAAAAAGTTACTATCGTTTTTATGTTATTTTTTTTTTCAACATATTTTTTTGCTTGTTTTATCGTTTTATTTATTTATTTATTTTTTGAAATTTGGCATTTAAATACCATTAATTATGCTTCATACAATTGCAATTAAATCATTGATGAAATAACCGCAGTCTCGTAAAAATGACAATTAAAAAAAATACGTAGTCATTTTCTAGAGAAATACTTGAACTAGATCAGCAGAATGAAATCTCGATGAAATCTCTTTTGCAGTGACGTCATAGTGACTCTTCGCGCACGCGCGTGTGACGTATCGGCGTTAACCAATGAAATGCGAGATGAGTAAAAGTGGATGCCCTAGGTTTAGCCGCCAGTTTCTTCTTTTCATTTCATTTCATTAGGCTCCGTGGCGTGATGATTGGAAGAGAGAAATGGAGTCAGAGTCTCTTCCATGTATTTACCTCTAAAAAAGGGACACTCTATTTTTAAAGAGAAAAACTACAAAAATTAATGCATAAATGTGTGTATAATTAATATTGAATATATTGCAGATCAAGGTTAGTTTTTTAACTAAAATTCACTAATGAAAGTTTGTCTTGACTCTTGACCAGAGATGCAAAAAACCCGTAGTTTTTGAAAGCCGGGAAAAAAACCCAGGAACTTTGGTGAATAAACCCGGAATTTTGGGGAACATTGGGAATTTTGAATATAAACAAACATAGTAATTTTTTACAAAGTTGGTATGCCTAATGTATGAGTAAAAAATAAAGACTTCGTCATTATTTGAGTTAAAAATGCAACAACTTTCAAGACAGTACTGTTATCAAGTGTCTTTTCGTTAAAAATTATCTGAAAAATCGTTTAAAAAACTGTGCCAAATGACGTTTACAAAACGCAAATAAGCGCAAGCAATTCTGTCCGGTTGCGAGTTTCGTCTCTTTTTTCCGACCAAAAAGCAATCCGCCCCTAGCGGAATCTTCTCGCCCACTGTCAGGTTGGCGGAAAAGGGATTGAAAGGCGGGAAACGAGAGTATTTACTTGGTGTTTACGATGGCGTTTGGCCTGACTTATGTGTTTTTGCAGCTCCATATTTTTGATTTGTTACTACAAAGAGAGTTGAGAAAAAAAAGAGTATTTAGAGACAGGTGCAATCCATTCGATGAAGACGATTTTACTTTTATTCAATCTTTTAAATCATCAAAACCAGCTGCATATTTTTTAATCGACATATCGAGGCCGTAACCAGACAATTATTTCGGGGAGGGTTTTCCAAACTCTTTCCTCGTGAAATCTATATGATAAATGAAATTTGATATGTTCTATATTCTGTTGCTTTTTGTTACTGTAGATACTTAAGGGTCATTAACATGGAAAATAAAATAACATATCTTCCCAATGAAGTGAAAAATTCTAATGTGTACAAAGCATCCTCACACCACTTAAAATGCATTGTGTATGAAATTTTGTTTTCAAACACTACAATAAAGATCAATATTGCAGATAAATCAATTAATTTGTACTATCATTCAATAATGAGAATTTCATTTTTCAAATGAAATTTGAAAGTGAAAAAGAAAACTAAAAATAAAATAGTAATAATACTATTTTTCAGCAAAAAGAGCATTAAAAAGCATTTTTGGGAATAGTTTTGAAACATTTCGGAGGGGGTTTGAATGCTAAAAACTCACCCCTTAAATACGGCCCTGAAACCTATGTACCTATGCCTAGGTACTTCCAAAGTTTTAACGGAGAGAAATATATCAGGTTTTAAAATGCATTTTGCGTTCTACTATAACATGTCAAGATATAATTCAAAAGACACCTTGTTTAATTCAGGTCGTGTCTGATTTTATGAAAGTTAACTGGAAGTCGTTGTGAAATATATAGTTGAATGAAGAAGTTGGTGATTAGTGGAATGTTTGTTTCTAAAGCCAAATTGGTAATTTGGATGATGTCGTAGAAATTTAGATGGTTGTTTATTCTGTAAAGAATGATTTTCTCGAAGAGTTTCGACAAAGTACTTAGTAGGCTCATAGGCCTGTATTTTTGTGGGAAACTTGGGTGAGCATTGGGCTTTAATATAGGTGCTATTAACGTGTAATTTTTCCC